>CAJGYM010000276.1:0-10436 GCA_904845305.1 Caenorhabditis auriculariae | reverse complement strand
TATGTACAGTACTGGCCATAAAGGTATTTCAAAGTGGTTATTCGAGCATAACTTCTCTGAAAGTGACTCAAATGACTTGAAACTTCGCACAGATTTTAAATAGCTACGCAGTAACATTTTCTCAGAAGAAGAACTTACTTGCTTGAGTCAAACAGGATTTGAAAGCAAAAAACCAAAAATCGTGAAAATGAAGATTTTTCTCTAGAGGTTCGAAAAAAATCATATCTTCAAAAGAAACTTCGATTTTTCAATTAGAAACTTTTTTTCCCCAGTAAAACAAATCTTCGACTTTCCAAAAAACCTAATCAGCCCCCTATCAACCCGATAGCAAGAGCGTAGTGACTTTTTCTTCGAAAGGCCTTTGCGTTTTGACGCCTCGTCATTCAAATGGACTATACGAGGTCAATTTTGTTCGAGAACACCCTGTATCATGTTGAAAAACTTCAAAACCTCCTCAAGAATAGTTTCACACTGTTTTCCTCAGCTTTCTCACTTTACCCGCTCTTCAGAACTCACTAACTTCTCTGGGACCGATTTTGAACCTCTGATTCGAACAGTTTTTCTGGACTTTCGGGCATTCAAAGGAGTTTTTATCTGATCAGTCGCTTTTCAATCGTGAAATCGAAAATAAATAATGAATAAATTGCAGGCTCCTACTTTCTAAAGACTGCTAATTTTTTTGCTGAAGCATTAGTTTCACAAGACCAAAAAAACTTATTTTTCCATAAGATTTAAAGAAACATTTTACAGTGCCTATTTTTCTATCTGAGAGCTAGGAAGAGGAGTTACAAATTTATCTAATGATCTAAAAACATTTAAAAAAATATGAAAAAAAGGGGTTTTTATCATCTTTCACAAGATTTGGAGCCTTCTAAGCAACACTTGCTTAAACGGAGTTTTGAGAACTTGGAGGAACTCATTATAACTCACTATATCTTTTGAATAAGTAAGCGAAACACAGTGAGTCTCCTTTTATTTTCATTCATTAAGGTTCTGGAAAAGCTTTGGAATCTGAAATGAGAAATCGAGAGTGTTCTGATTTTGAAAAACGAGCATAACCGCTTCAAATCAGAGGTTCAAAATCGGTCCCAGAGAAGTTAGTGAGTTCTGAAGAGCGGGTAAAGTGAGAAAGCTGAGGAAAACAGTGTGAAACTATTCTTGAGGAGGTTTTGAAGTTTTTCAACATGATACAGGGTGTTCTCGAACAAAATTGACCTCGTATAGTCCATTTGAATGACGAGGCGTCAAAACGCAAAGGCCTTTCGGAGAAAAAGTCACTACGCTCTTGCTATCGGGTTGATAGGGGGCTGATTAGGTTTTTTGGAAAGTCGAAGACTTGTTTTACTGGGGAAAAAAGTTTCTAATTGAAAATCGAAGTTTCTTTGAAGATATGATTTTTCGAATCTCTAAAGAAAAATCTTCATTTTCACGATTTTCGGTTTTTTGCTCTCAAATCCTGTCTGACTTGAACAAATGAGTTCTCCTTCTGAGAAATAGTTACTGCGTAGCTATTCAAAATCTGTGCGAAGTTTCAAGTCATTTGAGTCACTTTCAGAGAAGTTATGCTCGAATAACCACTTTGAAATACCTTTATGGCCAGTACTGTATACCCCCATGGACCGGTGTCGGGACCAACCATGGCAAGATGGCTACGTACGCTTATTGAGGCAGCGGGTATCTCTGGGTTTGGAGCTCACTCCACCAGGGCCGCGTCCACGTCAAAGGCTAGTGCAAACGGGTTGTCCGCCAATAAAAATATTGGAGGCAGCGAACTGGAGTAAAAGAGGTTCTACCTTCGAAAAAAATTCTACCGTAAGGAGATAGAAGAGGAATCCTACATAAACTCAGTGTTCGATACCGAGTCAGTAAAGTCAGAAGCTCCCTTCAATGAGACTTTAAACTAGCAACGTGATCGTTTCGTAGTATTTGTATATAATGTTATATTTTGCTAGACAACGCAGTTGTTGAAGTAAAATATTTATTATATATTAATACGAAGAAACGATCAGGAAACGATCGATACTACGAAACGATCACATTGCTAGTTCAAAGCCTCGGAATTTGGGATTTTCCTGCTTGCAAGGCGTTTGAGCGTTATCTGAAGCTCTCCTCGCGAAGGGGCCATCTGACGACGCCTTCGACTGATAGCTCAGCCTCTAAACCTCAACTTTCAACTTCTTTGTTGTAGTTGCCTCCTGAACTAGCTCGGTGTGAGCACGATGATAGTCTCTCCTTGATGAGTCTCCTAAGGCCTTAACGGTCCTGTTTCAGGATTGCGCAATGTGTACTTTGACACAATTTCGCCTAGTTTAGAGAGAACTGCTTCTCAGGACTTCTTTCAGGTACTGAAAAAAAGCGTTTTGAAAATGAACAGTTAACTGCGTTTCGGCTTGAAAATTATCAAATTTCTGCTTTTCTCCTTCTGGCTGGAATAGAGTTTTAAGTGTTTAGATGGTACATTGACTAACTCGCAAAAATCGCTCTGTCACCGCGCGAGTCTCGAATTTTGGAAGTTTTCATTGCGTGATAAAAGCGAGAGGAGTGCGAGAACATCGTTTTACTTTGATACTTTGATGGACGTTTGCTGATGTGCTCAGTGCTGACCATACTTCCTCAATATGCTTCTGTTCTATGCCGCGATCATCGAATTTCGACCAGGTCGGCTGAGCACATTGCGAGTTCGTCAAATGTACCGTCAGAGCGAATTTCTCTCGCGCAAGACTCGGCAGTTATCTTTATTGGCACAAAATACTAGAACATGTTCCAAAAAATTTTTGATCGCAAGTTTAAAAAAAAAAATCACTTAAATATATAGAATATAGTCGTCAATGTTAACGTTCAGTTTTAACGTTCAATAGAATGTTCGTTCGATTTTTTTCAAACAGTTTACCTAATTTTAAACATATAAAACGGGATCTCGCTTTTTTTTTGACTGTTATCCACTTTACTCCAAATTTTGTGTGAAAGTTCAGTGTAAGCCCTGTAAAAGTACACACCAGTTTTCCGAGTAATTTTGAGACTCTCTCTGCTCGAAACTTGTGGCAAAATTGATCTCGATCATCTAGGTGCCGCAAAAATTCGTTTGCTACGACATCTTCGAGCTTTAGCACGTGCCACAGAATATTTTTTTATTTCAAAGTTCATGAAGTGGACTTACCCTCCTGTAATTTAATTATAAATCATAAAAACAAATGAAAAAAACTCAGAAAAAAAGCGAGGTGAGATAGAAATAATTTGGAATTCCTCGAAATATGCGTAAAACCAAGTGCGCCCTATTGCGAAGTGTTCACATATAATGATGGTACGATTTTATCTCAAGTCCGCAAATCTCCGGAGCCGTTATCTCAGAGTACCGTAATCTCAAGGCCCATAATCTCCGAAACCACTTATCTCCGAAAACAAAAAACTTCTATTTTCTTTCTCTTTTTTTCGCATTTTATTTTCACTTTTTTCTTGTGTTGTGCTCAGAATACAATATCCGATCAGAATTTTTCGCCGAACCCTAATTTATTCATAAAGTTTCTACTTTTAATGAGAAGCTGAACAATTTCAAGTTGAGTTAATTGGTAGTTCGGGTTTCACTCTTTTTTTCTTTGCTGTCAACATGAAAAAAACTGATCAGAGATACTGAAGGACAAGAAAAAAATAGAAAAGAAATGTCGATTTGAAAAAAATTTAAAACTATTTTCACTCAGTGGAAAAAAATAAAAAAAGTTTGAAAAAAACGAAAAATATTTGGCTTTCGTACGCAGTTTTCGATCGGAGATGGTATTCTGAGCACAACGCAAGAAAAAAATAAAAATAAAATGCAAATGAGAGAAAGAAAATTGAAGTTTTTTGTTTTCGGAGATAAGTGGTTTCGGAGATTATGGGCCTTGAGATTACGGTACTCTGAGATAACGGCTCCGGAGATATGCGGACTTGAGATAAAATCGTACCATCCATATAATGGGTGATAATTACCGGCGCTTTTCTTCCACCGCATTATTACTTTTATGAATACAAAGACTTTCTTTTCATATGCTTTATGAACGTTTTATAGCTAATTTCGTACTAATTTTTAATTGATTTAGGTAAAATGTTTATTTTGATCGACTTGCGTGATCACGAAAATAAGTCACACGACACCGTTAAATTTGATTTCACAGCTCAGGTATGTTTTCCATTTCTGTATTAAATACAATTCATTGTTTTAGGCGACAATCAAGCAGCTCCACGATAAAATTCTATCTAGATTTCAAATTGGGATAGAATATCAACAGATTTACGACAGCAAAAATAGTCGCATCGATTTGTTGAATGGTTCATTGGAAGGTGTAGGACTGAAAGATAACGAAACGTTGATTCTGGTTAGTTATTTTGACATTTAACACGCTGTCCGTTATTCTCAAAAAAACAACGGGTACAATAAAAAAACATTTTTTTGATTTTTGATGAAACTTCATCCAGTGTGATAGCCAATCATCAGAAATGCGGACCCAACTTTTTGAGTCATTTCCTTTTACTGTAGCCGGGTTACGGTAGCCAGGTAGGAACCTGCGTATCTCAGTATTGAAGAGTTTTTAGTAGACAAATGATATATCAATCGATAGGTAATCCAATTTTGAAAACTTTTACAGTACATACCATCTTATGTTACTGTGGGAAAATTTTGAGTTACGGCACTTTTTGCGTCTGTCGAGTTAGTTTTTCGACCACCACGAGCTTGAGCCGGGAGATCCATTCTTCCTAGCTCCTCAAAAGATACCTTATGAGAAGCTGTACAAGCTGGTACTAGTTCGAAAAAATCCTGGGTGGACCATCATTTCGAAAAATCTCCCCGAAGGCGCGCAATCGTGGTCTTGCGGCGGCCAAATGGGGGAAGTCCATGTCGCCTGACGGCTCATTCTTCACAGATCCATTCTAAATGTTGTTTCTATTTTGCTTATACATGTCTATTATTGATTTTTATTTCAATTTGAGATGTTTTCGGGTTGACCATCATCTCGAAATCTCATTTTGAACCCAAATTTGGCCTAAAATGGCCGACTCGGCTTTTTTCACGGGATCCCTGACCCCGTATGTGACCGTTCTCAACTTTTTTCTTCCTTAAAAATGAACAAAAGTATCTGAACAATAGTTGTATAACGATCGGAAACTATTTTGATAGGACCATCATCTCGAAATCACATTTTGAACCCAAATTTGGCTTGAAAACTTTTGGTTTACCCTTCTAATAAGATTATTGGTTCCATCAATACAGATCTTGGCCCTTTTTCACTTTTTTTAAAGAGAATATAAACCTGAGAACTGAAAATAAATTCTATTTTGGATCAATTCCAAAAATGACTGTTTACCTGGGAAACCTACTTTTTAAATAAAAATTTCGCTTGAAAAATCGAAATATTTTTTTGGTTTCTTTTTCACAAAAAAATAGTCACAAGACGAATGTCTTGTTTTTTTAGGTATGAAAAAAAGTCTGAAGATCCAGAACTACTATTTAGGTTATAAAACATTTATAAAAACATCAGCTTGAAAGTTAAGTTTCAACCTCACCGGTGGTCAGAGTGTCGGGTTTTTTTCTTTTATGAGAAAAAAATTTCTTGGTATTTCACATTTCTCATTTTTGATTTCTTGTTTTGAAAAAAAATTGGCAGAACAAACTTCGATGTAAATGATAAAAACTTCAAATGGGGAAACTAAGCCGATATTTGGGTTCAAAATGAGATTTCGAGATGATGGTCCTCTCAAAATAATTTCCGATCGTTATACAACTATTGTTCAGACACTCTTGTTCAGTTTTAAGGAAGAAAAAAGTTGAGAACGGTCACATACGGGGTCAGGGATCCCGTGAAAAAAGCCGAGTCGGTCATTTTAGGCCAAATTTGGGTTCAAAATGAGATTTCGAGATGATGGTCCTCTCAAAATAGTTTCCGATCGTTATACAACTATTGTTCAGACACGCTTGTTCATTTTTAAGGAAGAAAAAAGTTGAAAACGGTCACATACGGGGTCAGGGATCCCGTGAAAAAAGCCGAGTCGGCCATTTTAGGCCAAATTTGAGTTGAAAATGAGATTTCGAGATGATGGTCAACCTGAAATCATCTCAAGTGGTAATAAAAACCATTAATAGATATCTATAAGTGAAATGGAAACAAAGTTTAGAATGGATCTGTGAAGAATGAGCCGTCAGGCGTCATGGACTTCCCCCATTTGGCCGCCGCAAGACCACGATTGCGCGCCTTCGGGGAGATTTTTCGAAATGATGGTCCACCTAGGATTTCTTCAAACTAGTACCAGCTTGTACAGCTTCTCATATGGTATCTTTTGAGGAGCTAGGAAGAATGGATCTCCCGGCTCAAGCTCGTGGTGGTCGAAAAACTAACTCGGCAGCCGCAAAAAGTACCGTAATTCAAAATTTTTCCACCGTAACCCAAGATGGTGTGTACTGTAAAAGTTTTTGAAATTGGATCACCTATCGATTGATATATCACTCGCCTAGAAAAAACTCTCCAATACTGAGATACGCAGGTGCCCACCTGCCCACCGTAACCCGGCTACAGTAAGAGGGAATGGCTCAAAAAGTTGGGTCCGCATTTCTGATGACGGACAATTATACTGGATGAAGTTTCATCCAAATTAAAAAATTTTTATTGTACCCGTTGCTTTTTAGAAATTTTTTTAAGAATTACAGAGACAGCGTGTTAATTTTTATATACATAGCTAGCGGATTCTGTAAAAATTGCTCTCGAGTTGAATAAAATTAGTAAAATTGTTAATTTTCAGAAACATTCTGAACTTTCACGGTGGACTGCGTACAAAAAATGTCTGGATTTGGTGCTAAAGAAGACCGATGACAAAAAAGCAAATGCAAGAGATGCTGTCAGACATCACGAACTTCTGATGAAATGTGGATTCTTCGATGCCTACCTTCAATTCGACGACTATCGAAAACAAAAACATTCTAAAGTCGCCTCTTGGACCGATGACGACATCAGTTTGATTCGTGATGCGGCAGAACAATACTTCCACCGTCTTCATGATCTGAAGAGAGGAAACCAAGAATCCGATTTTATTTGCAACTTCGAAGACAAAGATCTCGAATTAGGAGGCAGATCTACTAGTACACTGGCATTTGTTCGGATCCATGGTGAAGACTTCGTTTCGAAGTTCTACATCAAGTATGTTTTCGATTCATTCATTCAAGATCCGTTCTTGTTTTTTCCTATTTCATTTTTATCGAAATCAAGATTGATCTGTAATGTTCAGATGTCACCATTTTGGACCAAAAGGCACAAGCTCGGACCAGCCTCCGGACATCAACGAACTATACTGCTACAAGCTGTTGGAGCTGATCGCCGTCGGACCAACATGCCACATTGTTCCACCCATCATCACTACTGGAACAAAAACAAGCGTGTAAGGATATATACATATTAGTAACAAGTAGCAATATAGTATAGAAAGTGACATACATACTAGAGTTCTCAAAATGACCAATTGAAAAACGACATTTCTCAAAAAAACGAAAAAAATTTTTCTTTTTTTGACATTTCGAACGAATGTCGTTTTTTTGAAAGATCAACCAAAAATTGATCACTTTCATTCTTTTTCATTTTGTGACTTTTTCAAATAATGACTGAAAAAAATGAATGGTCATTTTCTAAACAATCATATTCTGACTAGTAAATAAATGTTCGTCCTAATGACAAAAATTTTTTTGAAAGTGAAATTTAAATGTTTACTTTTTTTGACCAAAAATTTCGGAATGAACTTTAAATGTTCATTTTTGAACAAAATTTTCAAAATGAATTTTAAATGTTTACTTTTTGACCAAAATTTTCAAAAGTGAAATTTAAATGTTCATTTTTGACCAAAAATTTTCAAAACGAATTTTTAAATGTTTACTTTTTTTCGTAGAAAAAAATTTTTTTCAACTGTGAAAAATTAATGTTCATTTTTGGCCGATAATTTTTCCGAACCTGGATTTTTCCGAACCAAAATCCAAATCAATACTTTTCCTTTTTCCTCATTCAATTAATTATCCAGATAGAACCTTTCTTCCGGTCTGCTCATTTTTTAACCGGTTTCATATAATTTTTTTCTCGTCCTTAACCGACTTTTTAGCTTTTGCCCTTGACCATCAGATCACTGTTTTTCCAACAGATTTTTTTAATTTTAACCAGAAATTAGTTTGAATTTCGAAGTAATCGATTCAAGATTTCATTTGGAGAAGACTGAGATAGAATTGACTCTGGCACAGATACTGCAAAAGTACCGTAATAGTAATGAATAAAGTAATGAATAAATGTTTACCTTTTTGAAAGAAATTTTCAAAGTGAAATTTGAATGTTCATTTTTTTGACCAAAAATTTTTCCAAGTGAACTTTAAATGTTTACTTTTTCTGACCAAAAAAATTTCAAAATGAAATTTTAATGTTCATTTTTTTAACCAAAAATTTTTTTCGAAAAAAATAAGTAATTGTTCATTTTTTTAAATGCTCAGTTATGAAATTTAACCAAAATGAAGTTTTTAACAAACGGTTCATGTGAAATTTAACTAATTGGTCGAATTCATCAAACGTTCGGAAAATGTTTGGTTGAACGTTCGTTCAAACATTTACTTTTGAGAACTCTAATACATACCTATGCATTTGTAGGTGCATTGCTACAAAATGGGACGACAATTTTAAACTCATGGAGCACGTTATCCAAGAGAATGGTCTTACCGCTGATTTAGCCGTGCAGCTGGTTTTGCTGCGGGTGTTATTATTTATTGCTGATCTTCATCTACAAAACTGCGGTTTGTTTCAAAGTCTGAAAACCTGAATATTATTGATTTATTAATTTCAGGGGTCTGGAAAGGGACCAATAACATTGCGATTGTTGACTTCGCACCGGAAAATGAGATTACAGTTCATGATGACATCAAAGCCCAACTGTTTACAACTTTTCCACATCCAAGATGGAAAGAAGAGTTCAAAGCAGTGAAAAATAAATTGGACGACAACTCATGGTTGAAGATAGTCAAACAGAATTTGGATAAGTGGGGTTTGTCTCGTAAGATCGAACTGGCTCAAGAACAACTCGATCCCACAAAAGACGTTTTAAAAGGAATAGAACTTGGCTTTAAGAGGCGGAAATTATGCTGTAGTCCCACAGTTCAACTGAAGCAATACGTCGATACATTGAACAAGAATTTAGAAAATCTTCAAATTGTTTTGAATTCCACTGTTCACTAACAGTAATCTTCGTCTTGCTGGGTTGTACTTGTCGATAGTGATCTCAGAACCATAAATAAAGCGTGTATTCTACCTCACATAGTATCTTTTGCTTTTGTTACTGAATTCACAATTCCTACTTCTCGTGATTGTATCCATTGTGGTGGTAAAGTGTCTCGCATGAAGATACCTCTACAATTCTTGATTTCCAATACTTCGATTAAAGCAAGGAGATCTTTCTCTAGCTTCATCATTTATTTAGCATTATTTTTATTCACCGTTCTAGCGCATTTTTCTCGACCATTTCGACCATTGGATTTCGACCACATTTTCAAGGTAGCGCATTTCGACCTTTTTACCATTTTTGAAAATTGTTTAAAATGACACATTTTTGATGACCGAAGGTTAGAAATCAATGAAAATAAGCCTCAAAATTCGAAATTGGGCAAAATGGGTAAGTGGTGCGCCAGACAAATTTTGTTCATTTTTCAAAAAAGACTGATTTTGAGTGAGTTAAGACATTTTTTTTTATTAAAAATCAGCATTAAAATGGTCAAAAAAAATGAAAAAGTTGCTTTTGGGCAAAAAAAGGTGCGCCAGCGTCAACTTTTTGTATATTATTAAAATTGATAATAATAAAAAAATAAAATATAAGTCACGAAACGTGGGAAACGAAAACTTCCAGCACTGGTAAGAGTATAACCGTATTGAGTGTTGAATTTTTTGGGGGCGTTGCTAACAGAGGGACTAAGGAGAGATTAGATTCATTTCTTATGGCGCTTGGGTCTTGATGAGAGACATTCGGAGAGGGAAGGTACACGGATCGGGACTTGGCGGATCACTGCCGGAGGCGTTCCTTCTCGGGACTAACCATTTCGGTGCCGCGCACGGTTCCGGAAGCCGACGAGTAGCGGTAGCCGTTCGACGTTTTTGTTTCAGCCTGAAAGATCTGCTTCACTTTGAAGGCTATAAGGTTGATTTAGAAAGTTTGAAAGTACTGAAGAATTTGTCTCAGATAAGATTTTTTTGAAGCAGTTCAATCTATAGTGTTTCACTTCAAACTACACCTCATAAATAAAATTATAATTCATTCTGTGAAAACTTTGGGGGCCACTATAGGGTTTTGACGATTTAGTGGCCACTTAAGGGGTTAAATATTAGTGGCCACTATAGAGGTCCAAGTGCTCCTACTAGACTACTAAAAAAATTCAAGTGGCCACTTTTAAGGGTCAATGG
>CAJGYM010000275.1:0-10742 GCA_904845305.1 Caenorhabditis auriculariae | reverse complement strand
GATCCTGAAATAGGAAAATTAATTAGGCTCAATGAATATCGATCATTAAATGCGCAATTTATTACCTTTGGGGCTAACCGGACGCACATCCATAGTTTGGCCCAACGGCATTGCTGGTCGAGACGGCATTTTATCTGCTGATAGAACGAGCTTCTCGGAATAAGACTTGAATGGCTGAAAAAAAAAGCTTAGTGTAAAATTAACGCCAAGTGTTAAAGGAGTCACACACAGCTCAGGAGACTCAGCTCGGGCAAAGTCGGGATGGTGGATAATGGTCGCTAAAAGGTAGAGGCTCAAAAAAGGCCGCAGAAAGGCAGCAAAAAGGCAGCAAAAAGGCCGCAGAAAGGCAGCAAAAAGGCAGCAAAAAAGCAGCAAAAAGGCCGCAGAAAGGCAGCTAAAAGGCAGAAAAAAGAGTCCTTTTATCTTTCCATTTTTCTGGGATCTTGAAGGCTCGAGAAATGACGGAAGGGAGAGACCGCAAAAAGGTGCATATGGGCTGAGAAAATGGCCCAAAAGGCAGCAAAATAGGAACATTTCTATGGACCTTTATGGACCCTCGGAGGGTCCTTCCGACTTTGCCTACGAGCAGAAACTTATAATAAAGCATTCATACGGTTTGACTAACGGAAACAATAGCAAGAGGAGTTGAAAGATCCAGGAAAGTTATGAGAAGGATGGGAACATCACAGAGGGCCCGCTGGATAGTTTCTTGCGAACGCTCACCTGATCAAAGGCGATGAGGCTCTTCAGCATTCTCCACATAGCTGAGTTCCCTCTTCCCCCGCATTTCGCATCTTGGATCGCTAGAATGTCCAGGATTTCCGCACACTTTTCGACGTCATCTGCATGGATTTGGCACAATTTGTCGACGACTTCTTGATACTCATCCACCATTGTTTTTTTGTCAACTGAAAGCAAACGATTTACAAAAAGAAAAACTTTAAAAAATATTAGTTTAATTCGATTAATTCAAGAGAGAGAAAGAAGGAAAGTTTGTTAACTACTTTGAAAATAAGGAGAAATAAACAATGATAATCACAGATAGAAATTCACGCAACCAACACGAAAAAGAAAAAAAGGCGACACCACGCAAGCCAACTGATGTAAAAACAACGCCACGCGGCACACACGCGCGCTCGTATCCATGGGGCGCGCTTGCTATTTTTTTCGTATTTTTGTGATTCTTAGCAGGCATGTGCGTCAGGCCGGGCGGCCCGGTCTTTGGGCTCACAACTTCAGAAAAAGCCCTGCCGGGCTTCGAAAAAATCTTAAATTTTATTTTGAAAAAAATTTCACGGAAAAAAATTATTTTTGCTTGTTAAGCCATAGTTCCTCAAAACTCTATGAGAAAAAAAGTTTGAAAAAAACGCGTTTCTCGTTAAAAAAAGCGAAAAAAATTCGACTTGAAGAAAGTTTGAGTTTTTTTGGGCCGGGCCGGCCATTTTTGCTTAAGGCCTCCCTAGGGCCGGGCCGGGCCGGGCTTGGAAAGTGGCCGGGGGCCGAGACGTTGACGGGCCGGCCCTCGCAAAAGCCTGATTCTTAGCTTGGAATTTTTTTATTTCTTTAAATATAGAGTGTTTCACGGAAATCCGTAGAGGGCTCGGTCATGTTTCGATTGCTACCGAGCATGCATATTTCAGGAAAGTATCCAGTAAGAAAACGATGAGTACACTTGAAAAATGTCATAAACTCAATTTTCTCTAGAGCTAGAGCGAAACTTGCAAAACTGTCCCATAGATTTATTCCATTCCATGTCCCATAGATCCCATAGTTACTGGCTACACTTTGACATCAAATGCGGAAGTTTTCATTGTGGGTGCTCAGAAAAAACCGTTGATCGGAAAAAAATCGCGAAAAATCAAAAATTTTTTTTAATAGATGAATTTTTCGGCATTAAATTGTTCCTTTTAATAAATAAATTAGGATAGAGTGAACGCGCAGTCGCAAAAACTTTTCTTCCAAGGACAAAAACCCGTTTTGAAGCTGTTTTGAGTCAATTACGCGAACGCCGTTTTTTTGAAGTTTTCAGTTGTCCGTAAATGCTATTTTTTTATTTATAATAAAGGAATGACTTCTGAACTTAGTTCTAAACACGGTTTTCCCAGAAAAAAAGGTTTTCTGGAACGAGAAAAAAATCCTATCTTTTTGATTAGGTTTTCCCTGATATTCAGTCGGTTTCCCGTTACATAAGATTTTTTTCTGACAGAATCTTTATTTCCAGAATCCAGAATGTCTCGCCTCGAGTCAAAGGCCATATGACCTTTTTAGTGATTTAATAAGTACTCACTAAAGGGTTAGTGACTTTTTTAAGTTCTTAAGTGACTTGGTCTTCCTACAAGGATTTTTGTGCCAACTTTTCTGATTTAAAAAAAAAAGTAATTGGTCATTTTTGAACTTCATCTAAACGTTCTAGGGGCCTCTTGAGAGATTCAAGAATACTCACTGAAATTCTGAAGGCTTTTTACGTCTCCTATTCTCATTTTTTTAAGAAAAAGAAATGGCAAATGGTCAACAACTTTCGACGCTCGACAAGGCTCATGGGCAACATTGGGAAGTCGTTTACGACTTGACGAACAAGGCGTACATTACATATCTCTCTCCTTCCCACATTAACCGTCGGAATGAGGCTGTTGACTCAAGAAAACGGGCATGAGATGATGTGTCAAGAGGGCGGCATTGCCCAAAAAAAGTCGCCAAGACTGGCACTGCCAGGCCGGCTGGTCGTTGTCAGCAAACTTTGGTGGGACTTTTTCGGTAATGGTATCCAGAGCAAGGGTTTTTGCGGGGTCCTTACTGTAGGAAGGTAGGAGATGGACTACAGGTATTTTGGAGAAGAACTACTTGAACTAATTTCGGATGTCTGTAGGTTGGTCAGAAGAGATGACACTTCCTTGCCAAAGTTTGATGGGATTTTTTCGCGTTCCGAAAAATCTAAAAAATGGGTTTTTGGGGCTATACGAAGCGCTTTTTTCAAAACTTCCGAAATTTTTGATGTTCATGGTATGGTCAGAAAGAAATAATTTTGATGGATTCTAAACGGGATTATGAAAAAGATAACGCAATTTTTAGAGGCTCAGAGAAAAATTTTTTTAGTTCGCGAAATTACTTTTAAACATGGCGTTAAAGACTAAAAAAATAAGCCCGATTTACCGATCTAAAATGGCAAAATATTATTGAAAAACTTATTAATTTTTTTCGCGGCGAGACATTTCAGTCCATGCTCCTCAAAACAGGTCGAGATTTTTTTAGTTTTTTTTTTTGAGTCACAATCTGAACATACCGTTTCCTAGGCATTTCTAGGCTTTCTGTGCCGTTTTTCCTAATGTCAGTGAAGAATTTAGTTCAACACAAACTTCCTTGAAATTTCTAGACCTTGAGCAATTTTCGTCGACAAATTACTGTAGTTTTCGTGTCAAGATTAATTTGGTTGTTTTTGAGAGCGTGTTCCTTTAGTGGTTGGTCTCCCAGAAACTGTTGTTGTCTGGAAAGATTTATTTTCCTTCAGACAAGAAGTGCCTGGCACATTGCCATCATCATCAACACAAACACAACAACATTTGTTTCCGCTTTGTTGGGAACTGATGAAACGAGTTCTTCGAGGAGGGCTTTGTAGGCTTGAATGGGCCTTTTTTGAGAGGCTTTTCGAGTAGTAAATGGGTTTTTGGGAAATGTGAAGGAAAAGTCTCAGGTAGGTACTGGAGAGTTGAGAAGCTTGAAAAAGGTACTTTTGATGGGAAAAAGGGTTTTGAACCTGCTGAAGTTGAACATGGACTTTCTCTCGGTTTTCAGCACCAAAAAGTTTTAAGCATCTTTTCACACTGTCTTTAATGTTTATTGGACCTTTCTAGACCTTCTTTTTTCGAGAAAAGTGAAGGAAAGAATTCAGGTAGGTACTGGAGAGTTGAGGAGCTTGAAAAAGGGGGTTTTTGATGGGAAAAAGTGCTTTGAACCAGCTGAAGTTGAAGATGTTGCTCTCGGTTTTCAGTACTAATAAGTTTTAAGCAACTTTTCACACAGTTTTTGATGTTCTTCTGGCTTTTTTTCTTCAAAAAAAAAACGAAGGAAAAGTCCCAGATAGGTACTGGAGAGTTGTGGATCTCAGTAGAGGTTCTATTTGAGGTACAAAAGTATTTTAAATCAGCTAAAGTTGAAGATGAAGTTGTTCTTTTTTTACACAGTCTTTGATCTTCTATCAACCTCTTTAGATCTTTTTTTCGAAAAAAAAATGAAGGAAAGGTTTCAGGTAGGTGCTGTAGAGTTAAAGAGCTTGAAAAAAGTACTTTTTGATGGATTAATGTGTTTTGAATGAGCTGAAGTTGAAGATGTTGTTCTCGATTTTCAGTACTAGGAAGTTTTAAGCAATTTTTCACACAGTTTTTAATGTTCTTCTGGCCTTTCGACCTTTTTTATGAAGGAAAGGTTCCAGATAGGTACTGGAGAGTTCAGAAGCTCAAAAGAAGCTTTTTGATGGACAAAAGTGTTTTGAATGAGCTGCAGTTGTAGATTGATTCGCTCTCATTTTTCATTTAGTGTTCAGAATAAAGCTGTGGGCTTCGTTTCACACTGCCTTTAACGTCCTTTTGACCTTTTTAGATTTGAGAAATTACTAAAATGCTTCAAGCACGATTTCTTTAACATTCTTTCGACTTGTAGGCCTTTTTTTCTTGATAAAAAAAATGAAGAAAACGTCCCAGAAAAGTACTGAAGAGTTTAGGAGCTCAAAAAGATGCCTTCCCGCAAATAAAAGTTTTCAAACCAGCTCGATTTTTAGATGGAGCTGTTCTGGTTTTTCTGTGCTTACTTAGAAGCTTCGAGCAACTTTTCACGCTTTTTTTAAAATTTTTATTGACCCCTTCAGAAATTGAATAAGTGCTCATTTAGAAGACTATTTTTCACCCTTCAAGAATAAAAGGAACCATCCCAGTTGGGAGGTACTGTAGGACTTATGAGTTCAATAATGGCACTATTTGACGAATAAAAAGTTTTTTGAGTTTTTCTGGTCCCGATTTTTCTGAAAGAAAGCTTGAAATAAGAACGTTTCGAGTGTTATGAGTAAAACGCTCAGAATTAGGTTTTTTTTTCTTTCCAACTTTCTCAAAATTTTGCGAGGTCTATTTAGGCTTTCTTGTAATATCTGAAGATATCAGCTATCAGCTAGAATGGTAGGACCTTGAGAAGATTTTTTTTTTGAAGCTTCGCAAATTTTTTGTTTTGAAGGAGCAGCATTTGGTTAAGTTTATTTTGCGCTTTTTGCCGATTTGCGGTATTTTTTGACTTCTTAAAAGCGAGGTCAAGCTCAACCAGATGTTTCTTTGTTCTCGGTATCGAAAGTTTGGCGCTTCTTTTTCTAAACAATTGTTTGACCTTTTGGATGCTTCCGAATGGCCAAAAGAATGGAATACTTTTGCGAAGATCCCTAGTAATTTTCAAGGGGAAACTTGATGATTTT
Source organism: Caenorhabditis auriculariae (assembly GCA_904845305.1). Lineage (NCBI taxonomy): Eukaryota > Metazoa > Nematoda > Chromadorea > Rhabditida > Rhabditidae > Caenorhabditis > Caenorhabditis auriculariae. The sequence goes on along the minus strand of CAJGYM010000275.1, from coordinate 5,293 downwards.
TATAGTTTTCTTTCCGATTTTCTAAAGATTCTTTGATCTTTGAAGTTTTGAATTTTTTTTTCCACTTAAGGGATCTTTTTAGTGTTTCCTTTACCTTAGAGAGGCCATTTAGACTTTGGGAAAATTTCGGAACTCTTTTTCTCTGAAGTGACCGCTTTTGAACTGATTTCTGAACCTGGGCTTTCAGACACTACAGTAGTCACTTGAAAGTCTTGTATTCGGGCCTAGGGTCTGAATCATCGATAAAAAGCTTATGATTGGCCCAAGTTCTTTATTCACCCCTAGAGTGAACACTCAGCACACAAGACACTCTAGGGATCACTTGGAAAACCTGCATGGAACCCTAAAATGACCACTTAGGGCTTCAAAATATTTGGAAAGAATTTCTTGTTGTTTTGAATTCTTTCTTCATCCCTAGAGTGAGCACTTAATCAGGCACTTTAATCACTCTAGGGATCATTTGAAAAACCTTCAATGACCCCTATAATGATCACTCACGGTTTCAAAATCTTTGAAAGGAATTTCTTGTCATTACAAATTCCGTTCTCATCCCTAGAGTGACCACTTAACCAAGTCTTAATACACAGTACTCAAGACACTCTAGGGATCACTCAAAAAACCTGCAAAAAACCCTCTGGGGATCACTCAGAGCTTCCAAATCATTTCTTCATCCCTAGAAAGATCACTCAAATTTAGGAGAAAATGTAGTTTTCTAGTCCGTCTTTCAGAGCTTCGAAATCTTCAAAAAAATGGTTGGTCCAAGATCTGTCTTCATTCCTAGAGTGAACTCTTAACCAAGACTTTAGACACTCTAGTGATTACTCGGAAAATCTGCATTGGACCCTAGGGTGGCCACTCAGAGCTTGAAAATCATCTCTTCATCCCTAGAGGGCTCACTTGTAGTTTTGATTTGAATGGAAGTAGTTTTTCTAGTCCGTCTTTCTCGTTCTTGAACCAATTTCCTCCAGTTTTACGGGCAATTTATCACAATTTATCACGCGCCGCAGCCGTTTTTCTTGTTGCGTAAAACCAAAAAACTGGAACGAAAGTGATGACCTTGTTAGTGCAGTGCGCGAAAAATGGCGTTTTTTTGGTCCTTGATAATTATCTCGGCGTTTTTTTTTCGGTTTGAAGACACCAGGGAAGTGTAGAAGGTTTCAAAAATCAAAAAAAAAATTAGATTCGAAAAAATATTTTTAGGTATGAATTTAGTTAGAACATTTTTTATTCAACATTTTTTTTTTTGGAATGTCCCAGTGACAGTTGTTTTTTTTTATTAAAAACTGAAAATGCTTTATAAATCAAATTTTTTTCGTGTTTTCAAGTCAAAGTTTTTGAAAAAGCATCTTTTTCGTTTCAGGATACATTTGAGATCCCAATGAGAACTGAGAAAATCAGTGAAACCTTTTTTCTTTACTTTTATAGAGGCTAGAACTCCTTAGAACAATCGGAAAAGCTTCAAAAATGAAAAACTTTCATGTAAAATCCAAAAATTCTCATTGAGGAACTCAGGACCTATTCAGAGACTGGAAAAATTTCGAGATGTTAAGCTTGGACTTTTTGGGGGAGATCCAAGTAGAGAAATTTCATAATTTTTCCGTTTTTTTCTCATGATAATTTGAAGAATTTCGAATTTCAAAATTATCAAAAAAAGGGAACTATGAGAATTTTTTTAGCTATTTGAAGCTTGAGAATGAAGAAAAAAACTCTGAATTTTAATAAAAGATATCATTTTTGAGGCTGAAAGGCCCAATTATATCAAAAACTATAGCGTTTTTTTCTTCTCAAACAAGCTTTTTAAAAACAAAAAGGTGTGTCAACTCAAAGAAAAAGACTCAAAAATTTTTTTGTGACAAGAAAAAAATTTTTCAAGAAAAACTTTGCTATAATTATGATACCCCAGATTTTGATCAAAAAACCGAAAAATTATGAAAATATAGCTTTTTGTCTCCTACAAGCTTGGAAAACTGAAAAAGTCGTATCCATTTTTAATTAAAAATACCACGATCCCGCAAGGTCCACAGGAAACTTGAAAAAAATATCAAAAATGTTACTGTCACTTACCAGCTCAAAGATGGAAACAATTCTTCAATAAAGATCATTTCAGGCCCCAGGAAGATCAAGAAATATCGAAACTATAACGATTTTTGCATTTTGTAAAAACGGGAAAAATCCTTATAAACTTCAATTAAAGTACCAAGGTCCCTCCAAGGTCCAGGCAATTTAAAAAAATATCAGAAATGTTATCTTTTTGTCTCTTACCAGCTCAAAGATGGAAACAATTCTTATAAACTTCAATAAAAAAATTCCAAGATCCAGGCAATTTCAAAAAATATCAAAAATGTTACGTTTTTTTCATCTTTTTACAAGCTTCTAAAACGGGAAAAAGTCGTATCCACTTCAATTAGAGACACACACGGACACTCGTGGTCACTCTACTAGAGGAATCAAATGACCACGCCGAAGACCGCCCGCGGCGATCTTCTCGGGCGTCTCTCTGTCTCTCGTCGTCGTCGTCGTCGTCGTCGTTTGTCCACTAACAGCACCACCACACGCGGTGCTAGGCGGCACCGGCGGCCTCTCGCAATTTTTCAGCCCTGGGGCGGGAGAGAGAAGACTAGGGATACACGTCGTTTGAGAGGGCGAGATGGACAGCCGACTGGCTCGAGAGAAGCTAGAGAGAGGAGAGAGAGATATTGGCTGTTCCAGAGAGTCTGGTCACTTTAGGGACCACTTCAGTGTTTTCATTAACCGAGGTCTTTGCCTGAGAGACTATCGTCACTCAAGTGGCCACTTGGATGTTTTCTGATTTTTAGAATGATGACTTGTAGGCTAGGAAATGTTCAATCAAGTATTTTTAGAGACTATAGTCCCTTAAGTAGTCACTTTTCAGCTTCTTTGATTTCTAAAGTGACCACTATTTCAAGCCTTTTTTTTCACTCTAGTGATCAATTTTGCATCTCTCTTCTTGAGATATCGTTTTGGAACAGTCCTTTCCCGTGTCAGGTTAACCTGCCACTTTAGTGACCCCTTCAAAGTTCATTTCATTTTGAGAAGGACCCCTAAGAAGCCACTTCGAAGCTGAAGCCCTTAAGAGGCCACTTCGAAGCTATTCAGATCATTGCTCATCTTCTCTGAAGTTTAAAAGCACTCTAGTGGCTTCTTCAATTTTTATTAATCCCTTGAGTGGCCACTTGGAAAGTTAAAGCTTTTATGCTTCAAAACTACTTCACTCTAGTGGCTTCTCCATATTTTATTAATCCCTTAAGAGGTCACTTGGAAAGTTAAAGCTTTTATGCTTCAAAACTACTTCACTCTAGTGGCTTCTCCATATTTTATTAATCCCTTAAGTGGCCGCTTGGAAAATTAGAGCTCTTATGCTTCAACTTTACTTCACTCTAGTGGCTTCTCCATGTTTCATTGATCCCTTGAGGGGTCACTTGAAAAACTTGAGCTCTTATGCTTCAACGTTACTTCACTCTAGTGGCTTCTCCAATTTTTATTGATTCCTTAAGAGGTCACTTGGAAAATTAAAGCTTTCATTCTTCAACTTTACTCCACTCTAGTGGCTTCTATTGTTTTTATTGATCCCTTGAGTGGCCACTTGGAGAAATAAAGCTTTTATGCTTCAACGTTACTTTACTCTAGTGGCTTCTCCAATTTTTATTGACCCCTTGAGGGGCCACTTGGAAAAATAAAGATTTTAACACTCAAAGGCTCCCTTCTAGTCTTCCTAGCTTGAAAACATTTTTCCCTCAAGTGGTCCCTTAAACGCGGTCTAATGAAGAGAGACTGAGTGAGACAGGAGAGACGCCAGAGAAACGAGCGTGTGGTCATTTATGCCCTCCCACGATGTCTGGGCCCGGTGTTGCGAACACGAACGGAACGGAGCGGAACTGCGACGGCGCATCTCTCGCAACAAAAAAGTGGGCGGAGCCTAGTTTGACTCCCTAAAACCGTTTCTCTGCGTCTCGTCTCCCTCGCCGATGTTACGAGAGTTCCAGCAGACAGCAACATTTGCACTTTTTTAGTCGCCGCCGCCTTTTTTTTTCGGTTCAGTTTTTGATCTCTTGAGTTTTGTTTTCAAGGCTTCTGGGATGTGTAGAGAGTTGACTTTATCTGTTCCTTTTTAAACCTTTTTGAGACCTTCTAGGGTTTTGAAGCCGTCAAAAAGGGGTTCAAGAAGCGTTTGGATTGACTATTTTTGATCTCGAACTTTTTTTTCGAAGTTTTTTTGTTCCTTAGATAGTTCCTAGAGCTTTTTTGATACTCCTTGTCCCATTTTCGAGCCTTTTTGAGGCCTTTTTAGTGTTTTTGAGACTTGAAAAAGTGGTCCTAGAAGCATTTTAGGTTTATTTCTTCTACGCAGTTTTTGATCTCTTGAGTTTTGTTTTAAGTTCCTTAGTTCTTCAGAAAAATTCCTAGAGATTCTTTGGATTATTTCAAATCCTTTTAAAGACCTTTTTGAGACCTTTTTCAGGGTTTGTCGAGGCTTGGAACTTCAAAAAGTGGTCCTAGAGGCTTTTTGAGTTTATCTGGAAGGGTCATGAGTTATTCTGTACCTAAAAAAAATAATCTTCATGCTCTTTTTTCACTTTTTGATCTCTTGACTTTGTCTTCAAGACTTCTAGGTTGCTTAAGAATGATTCCTAGAAAGTTTGGCTTTTCTGTTCTTTTTTAAGACCTTTTTGAGACCTTTTAAAGGATTTTTCAAAGCTTGGGTCTTCAAAAGTGACCCTAGAAGCGTTTTAGAAAAAAAAAATTATTCTTGACCTAAAAAAAATAATCTTCATGCTCTTTTTTCACTTTTTGATCTCTTGACTTTGTCTTCAAGACTTCTAGGTTGCTTAAGAATGATTCCTAGAAAGTTTGGCTTTTCTGTTCTTTTTTAAGACCTTTTTGAGACCTTTTAAAGGATTTTTCAAAGCTTGGGTCTTCAAAAGTGACCCTAGAAGCGTTTTAGAAAAATTATTCTTGACCTATAATCTTCATGCTTATAATTCACTTTTTTTGATCACTTGATTTTTTTGTCTTCAAGGCTTCTGTGTTGCTTCAGAGGAATCCCTGAAAGATTTGACTTTGCTGCTCCATTTTCAACCCCTTTTGAGACATTTTTTTGGGTCATTAGGGTCTTTAAAAATAGCCTTAGAAGCGTTTTGGGTAGACTTGGAAGGTTCGTAAGTTGTTCTAGGATTTTAATAAAATGGATCTTCTTTTTTTTCCTCAGGTTATGATCTCTTGAGTTCGTTGAGAGTTCATAGAGATTTTTCGAAAAATTTCAGTCTTGAAGGTC
>CAJGYM010000274.1:0-10801 GCA_904845305.1 Caenorhabditis auriculariae | reverse complement strand
AAAAAGTTAACTTTTTCCACTTTTTTTATTCATGAAAAATCATTTTTCTAGACGATTTGAATGCCTAGAAGCCTTTTTTTGAGCAAATTTTATCATTAACCGGTGAGCACCGGTATGGACCGGTAAAAACTGGAAATTGGGAAAATGCGAATTTTTTGATCCAGTTTTCTGATAAATGAGTGAGGTCATTGTTTTAAGGCTAAAAGTCAGTTTGGAACTTGATTTGACCATTTTGAGCCGAGTTATAGCCCCGGGCGCACCCTACCCTGTCTAACTGGCGCACCATGCCAAACCATCAAAAAGTTAACTTTTTCCACTTTTTATTCATGAAAAATCATTTTCTAGACGATTTGAATGCCTAGAAGCCTTTTTTGAGCAAATTTTATCATTAACCGGTGAGCACCGGTATGGACCGGACTCGTCGGCGTGAAATGCCGACGTTCAGTCTCCAGATGAATCAAGCTGACTTCCGAGGACGACAACAAGATCTTCACAAGATATTTCCCGAGATTTTACTCTTTTGGGTAGGATCTCATAACATTTGCACATAAAAACTTTTTACTCCTTTGACAAGTTAGTTTAACAAACAAACAAATAAAACAAGGTTATGCCAACAAAATACAATACAAATAAAGGCTAAATCATCCCCGATTTTTGGGATAGCCAGAAGAAAACGATTGAGCCCGCCGCCGCGAGCCAATTTAGGCCACCAAGAATCCGCCAGCGAGTTGCGTAGTGCGTCATGGCGTGTTTTCTCCCGCCCTCAGCAGTGTCCCTGTACACTTGCCGCTCGATTTGACCAGTAACTCCTAAATTTTGTTCTTTTGATCTCCTTTCTCCTTTTTTTTTTTTTAACTTATTTCTTTTACTAGTATTAATCACTCCTTTGCTTCAAAACTTTTTTTAAAATTCTTATTCAATTCATACTTTCACTCCGCGCCTATTTTGACTCTTATTTGAATTAAGTTAAATTATTATCTTTTTTTATTTTATAATTTTTCTCCTTCTCCTAGTTTTTTTAATTTAATTACTCCGTCTCTTCACTACATGCCCCTCTCCGCTAACAGGCTGTCCCAGCCGTTTATTTATATTAACCAACCTTTCTCCTTGGCGTGCTTTTAGATCGCATCTCGGCAACTCTTTTTCGTTCAGGTTTCTGTCCAGCATCTCGAACAGTAGTGTGACTTGTCTGACTTCCACTCTCCCTCCTTGTAGTTGTGTTCGCACTCCTCCTGCTAGTCCGCATCCAAATTGCCGCACTGCTTGCGCCTCCTCATTGTCCGGGAACCAAGCTGTTTCTCGTGTCCACTCTCTTTGGAGTTCTTGTCCGAAGCGAAACACGTTTCGGTATCGCCCCTCGACTGGAAAGCCTGCTGCGAGTACCAAAGTTACTCCTTCTTGCCTCCATTCTGCTGCCTTCTCCAATAGTTTGTTCCCGTATGCGATCAAATCCGTCATCGAGTCGTCTATCAGAAGGACTATCAAGTCCGGCTTGACAGGATCCCTTCTCATCGCCTCCACTTTTCTCACAATCTCCTCCAGAGAACTTATGTTTCGCAGTTCGTACCACGTATGATGAAATAGTTTCGGACTTCCATATCGCACTGGATATAAAATGGTTCCTCGCTTAGGTTCTTTTGGTGGGATTCTCCATCTTGCTGCCGGTTCTCCCATTCGCTTCGCTTCTTTTAGCACCATCCAGAGCTGTCTCCCTTTTAATTTATTCTCACACATCTCCAGGTTCTTGAGTACCGTTTTCCACCGCTCACATCCGTAGGCAAATCGCGCAAACGATTCACACAATATTGGTATCGTCGTGATTTCGTCGTTCATATGTTCCATGGATCTCCATCTTTCTCGCACGTCTATCGCTTTGTTAGCCAATATCGTCATGCAGTTTGCTAATTGCCTTGGATTGTTTACAGGTCGGATCCCTTCGTCTCCAGCATTTGCCACGTAATCGGCCAGCGTGTGGCCTCCTTGGCAGAACGACCAAAGGGGCTCCCGGTCCATATCGATGGACACTGCTCCTCTCTCACAACCGTAGGACGTCTTGACGAAGTCCAAAAGATCAACTTCTCTGAAAAAAAGGTTTATTTTACTATTATTATATTTTATATATTTTTTTAGTTTCTTTTTTTCTCGGAGGTTCTCTCCTAGTTTTTTTGTAGATATTTGTTCATCTCCTAACTCTAGTGGAACTTTGATTACTCCGTCCATAGGTAACCTTAGTGGCTCCTCATTTTTCCCTATTTTTGATACTAATACCGAATTTTGCGAGGCCTCGATAACTCTGTATGGCCCTGCCATATCCGGCAAAAGCTTTCTAAGTTTAGACGTTCTCCTTTCTGCGGGTAGTTTGACGAATACTCTGTCTCCTAGTTTTGGATACTCCTTATTTTCCACTCTATTTTTAGCGTCGTAATATTTTTTCATTTTTAATCTCTCCTTTTCTAGTCTTTCATTCGCTAATTCTCTAGCTAATCGAAGCCCTAACGTCACTTGAGTGCGGTAGTCCTCCAAATTTTCCGCTAACCAAACTCCTGGCCGTTCTTGAGTTAGTTCTAACGGTAACCCTTTATCGAAACCATGCATTAAGAAGAAAGGTGATTCTCCTGTGGCTTCATGAGGTGTCGCGTTGTACGCTTGAACTACTAGAGGTAACGCGACATCCCAAGCTTCCGGATCTCCTTGCCTTTTCTTTAGCGCTCTCAAAATAGTTCCTATAACTCGCTCCGTTATTCCGTTTTCTCGCGGATTATAGCCTTTAGTTGACGAAAACTTTACTCCCAGTTGTTTACCTAGCTCCTCTAGCAATGAATTTTCAAATTCTCTCCCTCTATCTGAGTGTAAAACTTTAGGGAATAATCCTGCTTCTCCTATCCATCTCTCTATGATTAATTTAGCGACAGTTTTTGCCGATTTGTCTTTGATAGGATAAGCTGCCGTCCATTTAGTGAAAGCGTCTATCATAACTAATATGTAGCGATTTCCATCGCGGCTCAAACCTACTTCCGCGATGTCTACTCCTACTAATTGAAGCGGATAACTCGTGATGATTGGCTTTAGTGGCGGCGTCAAGCGTAGATGTGGATTCGCCAGAAAACATCCTTGACACTCTTTTGTCCACGATTTTACGTCTTTAGCCATAGTTATCCAATAAACATCTTTCTTCATCAACGTTAGAATTTTTCCGGACCCTACATGTAGTCCAAAAACTCCTGAATGGTACCTTCTAAAGGTGTTTCTCCTGAATCTTTCTGGCACTACTAGGATTCCTACTTCCTTGCCATTGCAAATCCATAGTTTTTTATTTATTATTTCAAAATTTTGGATCATTAGGTCTTTTTCAACGCCTGGAAGCTTAATAGAAAATGACTGGTTTTTACCTCTGATAGCTTCTAGTACCTCTTTCCATTCTGGTTCCTTTTCTAGCTCCTCTATCCAATTTTCTCCTGAATCTTCTCGCTCCAATGTTACGGCTCCTACTACTACTTCTAGTTCTCCTATTTCAGTTTTTATCTCTTTTTGCGAAACTACACCTCTCGATAAAGCGTCTGCTACAACATTTGCCTTTCCTTTCAAGTATTCCATTTTTATCTGGTAGCGTTGAATTTCTAATGCCCAGCGCATTATCTTTGGGCTTAGTTCTCCTTTTTTAAAGAATGTTAACAAAGGTTGATGGTCCGTTCGTACTGTTGCTCCTAAACCGAAAATAAAATGGTGGAATTTTTTTATGGCGTGGACCACTGCAAGCGCTTCTAATTCCGTAATCGCATATTTTGATTCCGCCGCTGAAAGGCTCCTAGATGTAAAAGAAATTGGATGCAAGATTTTATCTTCTCCTTCTTGACATAATACTCCTCCTAGCCCTTTTCTGCTAGCGTCCGTGAATATAATAAAAGGCTTCTCTCCTGATTCTGCTCCTCTCAGATCTGGTTGCGCTAGGACCGGCGCCTTAGCTAACTCTCCTTTTATTTTTTCAAAAGCTTCTATTCTTTCTGTCGTCCATTCGAACTCCGACTTTTCACTTGTCATTTCGTAAAGGCATTTACAGATAGATCCAAACTTAAATATGAATTTTCTATAATATGCACATAAGCCTAGAAAAGATCTCATTTCGTCTCTTTTTGATGGCTTAGGAAACTCTTTGATGGCTCTTATCTTCTCCGGATCGGTCGACACTCCTTCCGCGTCTACCACGTGTCCTAAGAATGCTACTCTCTCCATCAACAATTTACATTTATCCGCTTTGAGTGATAAGCCTGATCTCCTTAGTGCTTCTAGAACTTTTTCCAACGTCACTAAGTGCTCCTTTCTACTTTTAGAGGCTATTATTATATCGTCAATGTACACATGAACATCTCCTTCTCGTAATACTTCCTCCAATACAATTTCCATAGTTCGCTGAAACGTTGGCGGAGAAGTTGCTAACCCAAAAGGTAGTACGTTAAATTGAAATAAACCTTCTGATGACGTAAATGCTGTTTTCTCCTTCGCTCCTTCAGTCAGTGGTATCTGCCAATATCCTGATAGCATATCTAGGGTTGAGAAAAATTTTCTACCGCCTAACTCCTGCAGAATTCCTTCCATCCTAGGTAACGGATAGGAATCTTGCTTTATTTTTTTATTCACCTCCCTAAAATCTATGCATATTCTGATGGTGCCATCTTTTTTCCTTACTAAGACTACTGGCGAGGCCCATGGTGACTTACTTGACTCAATTACTCCTTTTTCTAACATATTATCAATAGTTTTCCTAAACTCCTTGCGTAACCCCAGTGGTACGTGTCTAGTTTTTTGTCTTATAGGCGTTGGGTCTATCATTTCGATTTCATGATTAAACATTCTTGTTTGTTTCAGGTCCAGTTCGTCCTTCGCAAAGACATCTGCGAACGCCTTCACCAGTCCTTCCACGTCCCTTGGCAAAGCTGCACCTCTGACCTCTTCCAAGTGAGTTAAGATTTCTCCTACTTGCTCTCCGCTCCACATCTGTTCGAACTCCATCAAGTTTTCTTCGCCTTGAATACTAGTAATTCTTACTGGTTCAATTTCTCCTAGTTCTTGATTAGGTTTCCAAATTCTTATATCTTTACTCGTATTACTCAAAGTAATTTCCGATACTTCTCCTTCTTTAGTTGTCACTATTTGGTCCAGGACTCCTGAGTCAGATCCCCATAGAGCACCCGTGCCTACCGGCGCCCCCTTGATTTTGACCAATTTTTCTTCTCCTGGTTTCAAGATCACCTTTTCTAACAATTTCACTTTGTTTTTTCCTTTTTCTATACTAATTAGATTCACTCCATGATGTTCTTTCATGGCTTCTATGACATTCATTCCTAAAATAAGCTCCTCATTTCCTTCTACTACAAACATTGGGACTCCTATTTCAACATTAAACCTGTAAAAGAACACCTTGGCTAATACTTCTCCTATGACTTTTAATTTAGAATTGTTCACTCCTACTAATCCTATCTTAGGCTCACTGCGCGTCTTCATCTCCCGTCCGGGAACCTCTCCTCGCTCGGAAAAAAACTTTCTGGCATCATTGACACTTGTGCACCTGAGTCGATGATTGCTGAAGTCCTGTGTCTGTCTAACCGGACTTCTTCTGTCGGCGAGGCAGTGGTTCGGCGCGCCACCGGGCCGGTTGTGTCGACTACCTGCGCTAGTCTTACTCCGCGAGTCACTCCTGGCTCTCCCATGGGGTTCCTTCCCCCTCTGGGTGGTGCTCGGCTGCTGTCCCTGAATCTCTGTCCGTTGCTGAAGTTGTTGTATCTCCTCTGCTCATTCCTCTGGTTTCCTGAGAACCCTCCAAACGTTCTGTTGAAAGCTCCCCCTTCCGATCGGTAGTTGTTCCTTCTGTCATCCCTTGTCTGGCGGTCGTCGCCTCTTCTGCTTCTATCTTCTGTGTTGTACCCGCTTCTTCTTGGGCATCTCGCGATGACATGTCCTTGTTGTCCACACCTGTAGCACGCTCCTTCATTCCGTAGTCGTTCGCGCTCGCTGAAACTCCTCGTCGCTCGTTCTTCTTGACGTCTGTTTCCTGTTGCGCTCCATGTCGCTGTGCTTCTCCTTTGCGCTTCCTTTGTCTTTTCCAGATGGATCGCACATCTCCTAGCCTCATTGTAGGCTTCTCCTGGCCTAGCTCCGTCCATGGCGCTTCTTATCATGGTGACTTCCGTCGTTGGCCATTTGTCTCCCATCACCATGCACAAAGCTCCTGCTCGCTCCTCGTCGCATCTTTTTCTATCTCCTTGGTCCTGCCTTATTAACTTTTCTACTGCTTGGCAGGTCTCTTCCACCGATGAGAAGTTCCGCTGTCTCAAGTTGAAAATCGCTTCCATTTTGTCAACAGTTGAGGACGTTTTGTTTTCTCCTACATGCCACTGCAACTCTTGTAAAACTTCCTCAAGCCCCTCATCTTTTATGTACTCAGGCAAGCTCTCCAGTGTTCTTCTCAGCTCTCCTCTCAGTTTTTGATATAAAATCGTAATTTTGTCTTTTTCGCTCAAACATTCATTCGGACCTCCGTACTTAGCTTTGAATTCTCTAACGAATTCCTCAAAAGTTCTTCCTGTCGCTTCTAACTCTTTTTGTCATATGGCGCTGGTTCTTTTATCAGGTTTCTACGCTCCTGTTCCATCCACCTTCTATCCGACAAGGTTTGGTGATCCACCAATAGCTGCACTACCTCACTTAACCCCCTGTTTGAGTTAGGACTTGCCCTTGGAACCTCCGAGGACTCTCTATTCATATTCCGGTTAAAAGTATTCTCAAACGTACCGGTATTCCTCTTGTTCGATCGGCATCTCCGCCCAACCATTCCTGCAGTCGACGTTGATCTCGACCGCTCCTTTGATTCCGTCCTCTCCTCTCTCCGTGAGCTCCTCCTGTTCTTCGATGTCATCCTCCTCGATATAGTCGAGCTCTGAATACTTCCTCCTTGTCTGACGCCTTTTTCTTGTCTTTTATAACTCCTGCTTGTTCTTCCGAACTCACCTTCCTCAAAATTTTCTTCTCCGTCACTGTTGCTTCGCTCTTTTTGATGCTCCTGCAAGTTCTCACTTTTCTCCTTTAGCTTGTTTTTCACAATTTCAAACATCTCATTGAAGCTTTCCTTCCTATCAGCAATGCTGCCCCTATTTTTGAAATGTTTTTCCACTAACTCCTCAAAAGCTTTCTTCATTTCCGTCAGTGCAAAGACTACTCCTTCCTTTTCAGGTTCTCCACCGTCGCCTTGCCCTACCTGGGCCTGCTCCCGATTTTCGCCTCCTGCTCTTGGCTCTCTCGGCGTCGCTTCTTCCGTCGGTTCTCCCTTGGACCCATCACTCCTCCGATCGCCTTCCGTTGATGGCTGTTCGCTGCCATTGGACACGTTGGACACGCTTGACATCCTGCAATTCTCATTTTGACATATTTTTAGGTTGGAGATCTTTTGCTACGACTGGCCCTCGCGCGCACAACGTCGAAACTCCTATTCAATCTCCTCTGGCGTTGAGTTTTCTCCTTTGTTTTAATTTTTTGAAAGGCGTCTATGTTCTCCTTTGTTACACAATATGTTCAGGATCCTACTCCAGAGCAACGGTTCGGCCCCCAACTCGTCGGCGTGAAATGCCGACGTTCAGTCTCCAGATGAATCAAGCTGACTTCCGAGGACGACAACAAGATCTTCACAAGATATTTCCCGAGATTTTACTCTTTTGGGTAGGATCTCATAACATTTGCACATAAAAACTTTTTACTCCTTTGACAAGTTAGTTTAACAAACAAACAAATAAAACAAGGTTATGCCAACAAAATACAATACAAATAAAGGCTAAATCATCCCCGATTTTTTTTTTGGGATGGCCAGAAGAAAACGATTGAGCCCCTCGCCGCGAGCCAATTTTAGGCCACCAAGAAATCCGCCAGCGAGTTGCGTGGTGCGTCATGGCGTGTTTTCTCCCGCCCTCAGCAGTGTCCCTGTACACTTGCCGCTCGATTTGACCAGTAACTCCTAAATTTTGTTCTTTTGATCTCCTTTCTCCTTTTTTCTTTTTTTTAACTTATTTCTTTTACTAGTATTAATCACTCCTTTGCTTCAAAACTTTTTTTAAAATTCTTATTCAATTCATACTTTCACTCCGCGCCTATTTTGACTCTTATTTGAATTAAGTTAAATTATTATCTTTTTATTTTATAATTTTCTCCTTCTCCTAGTTTTTAATTTAATTACTCCGTCTCTTCACTACACCGGTAAAAAAACTGAAAATTGGGAAAATGCGAATTTTTTTGATCCAGTTTTCTGATAAATGAGTGAGGTCATTGTTTTAAGGCTAAAAAGTCAGTTTGGAACTTGATTTGACCATTTTGAGCCGAGTTATAGCCCCCGGGCGCACCCTACCCAGTCCAACTGGCGCACCATGCCAAACCATCAAAAAGTTAACTTTTTTTCCACTTTTTTTATTCATGAAAAAAATCATTTTTCTAGACGATTTGAATGCCTAGAAGCCTTTTTTGAGCAAATTTTATCATTAACCGGTGAGCACCGGTATGGACCGGTAAAAACTGAAAATTGGGAAAATGCGAATTTTTTGATCCAGTTTTCTGATAAATGAGTGAGGTCATTGTTTTAAGGCTAAAAGTCAGTTTGGAACTTGATTTGACCATTTTGAGCCGAGTTATAGCCCCGGGCGCACCCTACCCAGTCCAACTGGCGCACCATGCCAAACCATCAAAAAGTTAACTTTTTCCACTTTTTTTATTCATGAAAAAAATCATTTTTCTAGACGATTTGAATGCCTAGAAGCCTTTTTTGAGCAAATTTTATCATTAACCGGTGAGCACCGGTACGGACCGGTAAAAACTGGAAATTGGGAAAATGCGAATTTTTTGATCCAGTTTTCTGATAAATGAGTGAGGTCATTGTTTTAAGGCTAAAAGTCAGTTTGGAACTTGATTTGACCATTTTGAGCCGAGTTATAGCCCCGGGCGCACCCTACCCAGTCCAACTGGCGCACCATGCCAAACCATCAAAAAGTTAACTTTTTTTCCACTTTTTTTATTCATGAAAAAAATCATTTTCTAGACGATTTGAATGCCTAGAAGCCTTTTTTTGAGCAAATTTTATCATTAACCGGTGAGCACCGGTATGGACCGGTAAAAAAACTGAAAATTGGGAAAAATGCGAATTTTTTTGATCCAGTTTTTCTGATAAATGAGTGAGGTCATTGTTTTAAGGCTAAAAAGTCAGTTTGGAACTTGATTTGACCATTTTGAGCCGAGTTATAGCCCCGGGCGCACCCTACCCAGTCCAACTGGCGCACCATGCCAAACCATCAAAAAGTTAACTTTTTCCACTTTTTATTCATGAAAAATCATTTTCTAGACGATTTGAATGCCAAGAAGCCTTTTTTGAGCAAATTTTATCATTAACCGGTGAGCACCGGTATGGACCGGTAAAAACTGAAAATTGGGAAAATGCGAATTTTTTGATCCAGTCTTCTGATAAATGAGTGAGGTCATTGTTTTAAGGCTAAAAGTCAGTTTGGAACTTGATTTGACCATTTTGAGCCGAGTTATAGCCCCGGGCGCACCCTACCCAGTCCAACTGGCGCACCATGCCAAACCATCAAAAAGTTAACTTTTTCCACTTTTTTTATTCATGAAAAAAATCATTTTTCTAGACGATTTGAATGCCTAGAAGCCTTTTTTGAGCAAATTTTATCATTAACCGGTGAGCACCGGTATGGACCGGTAAAAACTGAAAATTGGGAAAATGCGAATTTTTTGATCCAGTTTTCTGATAAATGAGTGAGGTCATTGTTTTAAGGCTAAAAGTCAGTTTGGAACTTGATTTGACCATTTTGAGCCGAGTTATAGCCCCGGGCGCACCCTACCCAGTCCAACTGGCGCACCATGCCAAACCATCAAAAAGTTAACTTTTTCCACTTTTTATTCATGAAAAATCATTTTCTAGACGATTTGAATGCCTAGAAGCCTTTTTTGAGCAAATTTTATCATTAACCGGTGAGCACCGGTACGGACCGGTAAAAACTGGAAATTGGGAAAATGCGAATTTTTTGATCCAGTTTTCTGATAAATGAGTGAGGTCATTGTTTTAAGGCTAAAAGTCAGTTTGGAACTTGATTTGACCATTTTGAGCCGAGTTATAGCCCCAGGCGCACCCTACCCAGTCCAACTGGCGCACCATGCCAAACCATCAAAAAGTTAACTTTTTCCACTTTTTTTATTCATGAAAAAATCATTTTTCTAGACGATTTGAATGCCAAGAAGCCTTTTTGAGCAAATTTTATCATTAACCGGTGAGCACCGGTATGGACCAGTAAAAACTGAAAAATTGGGAAAAATGCGAATTTTTTTGATCCAGTCTTCTGATAAATGAGTGAGGTCATTGTTTTAAGGCTAAAAGTCAGTTTGGAACTTGATTTGACCATTTTGAGCCGAGTTATAGCCCCGGGCGCACCCTACCCAGTCCAACTGGCGCACCATGCCAAACCATCAAAAAGTTAACTTTTTCCACTTTTTATTCATGAAAAATCATTTTCTAGACGATTTGAATGCCTAGAAGCCTTTTTTGAGCAAATTTTATCATTAACCGGTGAGCACCGGTATGGACCGGTAAAAACTGAAAATTGGGAAAATGCGAATTTTTTGATCCAGTTTTCTGATAAATGAGTGAGGTCATTGTTTTAAGGCTAAAAGTCAGTTTGGAACTTGATTTGACCATTTTGAGCCGAGTTATAGCCCCGGGCGCACCCTACCCTGTCTAACTGGCGCACCATGCCAAACCATCAAA
>CAJGYM010000273.1:0-11789 GCA_904845305.1 Caenorhabditis auriculariae | reverse complement strand
CATTCATCATCACTCTGGATTGATGTATATGCTCTCTTTTCTGACGTTAGTCTCCGACGGCAGGCTTCAATGACCCAGGCTGAGAAATTCCCAGACCCTTTTTGCTCAAGAGCGATGTTAATTTGTTCAATCATTTGGTTAGGAAAGCGGATGTTGCGGGTTGTTGTTCTGCGGGTTCTGTTCTTAGTTGACATGAGGTTGCCCCGTATTCAGTGTCGCTGATTTGTATTGTCTGAAGTTGTTTTTACGTTAAGTTGATGCAGATCAATTAATACGATACCTGCGTCATAATTGATTATTTGACGTGGTTTGATGGCGTAGATGCACGTTGTGACATGTAGATGATAATTATTATCATTTTACGGGTCCTTTCCGGTGAAAAAGGTACCAAAAAAACATCGTCGTGAGTAGTGAACCGTAAGCACGTCAGGCTTGCGTTCTCGGCCGTCGCGGCCTCCAGACGCCTCTCTTTTTCTTCCTTTTCTCTGAAATGATACTGAATTAGTTAAAAGGTTATTACATCCTTTTGGTAACCTAAAACTTTTTTTTGAATATTTATCTATTCTTCTCTATTTCATAATTCACTTGCTAAAAAAAGCGATAGATCAATTATTTTTGTAGAGTGTTGTTTTGAAAAATGCGAAGGAAACTTTTTTGATAAGGGATAGTTATATAAATGAAAAACGGATTTTTTTTAAAAATAAAAATACGACCTTTTGAGAAGTTCCAACTTCTCCTTTTTCCTTCTCCTCTTCCGCCTTGTCTGCGGCTTGGACTCCGCGCTCCCTGGTCTCGACGTATGGACCTGTAAAATACGCTTTTTATAACTTTTTTTAACCTGTGATATAGTTTTTTTTATTTCTCATAAGTTTCTTTCTGTGCGATGCCATCAAACTGGCACAAGTCTCATTTTTTTATTTGGATTGAAATTAGGTATTTCTCAAATTCTCTTGAAATCTATCTGAAATAATTCGTTAAAATGCCGAAAAACAAGGGTTATCGGCGAGCAAGAGGTTCAAGAAATTCTATTTCTCAAACAAAACTATGTAGAAAAAGAAAAAAATGCTCGGATTTTTCATCTCTCCGATTCTAATCTTAATGGTCTCACTATCAATATTTGAACCAAGTTTGGAATGTTTCAAAGATGAAGACTAGATGTGAAGGCGGCACAAGTTGTCAAATCTGTTTCATTTTTCTTTTTCTCTTCGATGAAATAATTTTTGAGATCAAGTTGTAAGCCTTGTATTTGTGTGTTACAATTTTTTGATTACTTAAAAAAAGGCTTTCATGATCAAAAAAATTTTTCCTCTTTTTGTTGATTCTATTGACTATTTCTCAACTCGAAAAAGAAGCTTAGGAATTTATTTTTCTTATTCCGGTCGAATATTTCGCCTTTTTTTAATTAGCGCAAACTTCCAAGCACGAGTTTTCTGGGACACTTTGCTCATCTTGAACTGAAACATTTAAGAGCTCCTTTTTTTATAAATTTAAAAAGTCTGTTCAATCAAAATAAGGCTAAATTGAGAATAAATTTTTTTCAAGAGAGACTACAGTGAATGGTTCTCTGGTTTTTCAAGGAGTAAAATCATGTAGAGGATTTTTTAAAAATCCGATTGAAAAGAATTTAATGATATATTTGGGATCTTCGGTTCCGCTTTGGGAATTGTGAGAAAGAGGGATATTTCTGAAAATGTTCCGTACCTCCGAGCTGGGTCCGAGCCAACAACGTGTCCATGAGGAGTCGGACACGTCTTTGGCGCTCGGCCAGCTCTCGGTCCATCGCCATTTCCGAGACGCGCTGAAAAATTTTCTTATTGATCCGGTAGTCAAAAGCAGTTTCATCAAAATTTATGTTCCGTTATCTCCCTGGAACGCATCTCAAATCAATGAAGGACCATTATCAAAGATCGATTAAACTTTTTGTCGTTTCCGGTTATTCAATGCTTACAATTTTTTTTTTCTCTTTTTGTCAGGTTTTTCTAGATCTATAAAAGGTCTCCCATGTTTCTACTAAAAGTTAAGTGCAAAATACTTTGAAGAATAAAAGCTTAGGTTTTCGAAAAGTTGAAGTGTTTAGTTTTGGTTTTTTTTTCGATGAAATATGAACAAAAGAGTTAAGGCTCACCTCGGTCTGCGTGGCCGTCCGTCGGAACTGGGCGTCCTGAAATTTTCAAATAAAAGTGGTTTGTTATCGAAGGATTTTTGGTAAAACAAAGGAAAAATGGACATATAAGTTCAAGTTCTCCGAGATTTTCGATTTTCTTCAATAAGTTTCGTCAAGACTTTGACGATCGATGAGAAAGAAGCATTTGAAAAACTCACCGAGGCCTGGTGGAAGACCTCGACGGCGAGGCCTTCTCGTCGGACGACCAGGTCTCCGACGGCCCAAAGTTCCTAAATAAAACACCATCAAAAGTTTTCGCTTTTAATTCATAGCTGATTTTTTCATTCCTATGTTTATTTATGAAAACCCGTCTTTTAATATTTTAAGATAATATCTTCAAGACTTATTTTTTTCAGAATTAACGAAAAAAAGAATTTAGTTGATTGTGTTCAATTAAATTGAATTAATTTTCAGTTAATCCAATTTAATTCAGATGAAGGAATTTAGAAAAAAACAACGAACCGTGGTGTTGTTCGGCGTGGCGTCCATTTTCTCTTCAGTATCTTAATTGAAAAAAATTAATATTTTAGTTAAATAAATAGACTAATATCGTTGATGTTAGGGATTTTTTTAACTTCTTCCATAAAAATTCGTCATCTTTTTTTCAACGGAATTTGGAATCTCTCAAGATTCTAAATCGATTATTCTGAAACAGCCTAGATTTTCACTGAAAGCTATCTCAAATTGGCTTTTTTTCTATATATATTTCTATTCAAAAGTTCAAAATGGCTTCGAAAATTTGTTAGAAGGTAGATGATAATACTTCACACTGTGAAATTTTTCTGAAAAATTTGCAGTGATATTATTTTGTTTGATGGCGATAAAAATATGATCAATCTTGTTAATCTTTTTAGTTATCTAGATAAACGCTCAAAAATCTCAGAATTAACGATTCAAAAAAAGCTTATCACGATCTTTTTTTCCCCAGGGTTAGTCAAATATTTTTCTTGAAAAAAATCATCAATGTTAACATAAATGAAAGTTGAGGCGACCTTTTTAGAAAAAAATTCCCAGTGCTAGGATCTCCATAAAGATTAAGTATAGTGGCAATTCAAGAGATGATATAATAGTTTAAAAATTATCAGAAAAGTGATTAAAAATTGTAGAATTCATGATCTTTTAATCTTTACTTGATTTCTTCAAAAAATAGTTCGTGATTTTTATAAATTCGCATTTTTCAGAGCACAGTGCACATCCTTCTCTCAAAATTCAAGTTTCTTGGAGCGAAATTTCGGACACTACTGTGAAGTAAGTATTCTTTTCTTTCTGTCTCCTCAGATTTCGGTAACGCGGACCGGTCTTCGGATCACTCAACTTGAGAACTACTCGTGCTCGGGTTCGCGTATTAAGTTGAAACTATGGCGCCTTATAGACTTGGGTAAGAGTACTTCGAAACAAGAGAGATTGTCTGCTAATCCAAATAGGCTTCTGAGCAAAAGCTTCTCGAAGAAATCGAGAAATACTTGTACGCGTCTGAACCGCCATCTTTCACCGTGGTGCAGTGGTTACAGGGCCAGACCCATGATTCTTATTTTAGGTAAGTTCAATTCCTGTCGGAGGCAAATCTTCTTCTATTTTTTTTATAAGATCTTTGTAAAAGTACGAAATTCGAAAATACTTGGAAGTCTTATCGATATAGTTTCTTATTTCCAAAGTATTTCCGTAAAAAAATGTTCTTCACAACTAGTAAACAACGCTGGCAGGCGTAGTAGTTGTACTGAAAACTGCTTTCATTTGTTTGATTTATTTTGAGAAGCAACTGAACCAAGAAAAATGTTTCATAAACTTTATGAATTCCAAAAAAACTTTACTTTTAAAGAAAAATGCAAAAAAGATTTGGTATCGACGGGAATTGAACCTACTTAAAAATGTGAATAATGGAACTGGCGCTCTTCTTCGATTTCTTCGAGAAGCTTTTTCTCAGAAGCCTATGTGGTTTAGCAGACAATCTCTCTTGTACACCGTAGTTTCAACATAATACGCGTACTCAAGCCCGAGTAGTTACCTAGTGAAGCGTCTGACGCTACTAGAGTGGTCACTTGAAATGCTCCGACACGTCCGGTTTGCGTTAGAAAGGTCTCAGCTTTATTGGAACTTATTTTCAGAGACCGCGAAGCCCATTGCTTCTTGTTTCAGATTATCTTTCGTGAGTTCATCTCTTGAACAAAAAGACGAAGGAAATAAGGAATGATACGGAAAACCTTTCCCGTCCGGCTCATAAATTTTGAACAACTCTTCGAAACCCTTCAGTAAATGAAAGCGACTCCAAGCATAACGGTTTTTAAAAAAAAATAGTACGCTTTGTTCCGACCAACTCAACAAAATTCAACGAAAGTTTTTTCAGAAGCTCTCTACGACTTTTTCACGCGTGGCTTGAGTGCGAAGCTTCTGAAGCTAGCGTTGGAGCGCACCAACTGTTTTCCCCCTCGATTCACAACAATTCAAACTTAATCTTGCCACTTCTAACGTTCTCATTTTTTCTTTCTACCCTTTTTATTTAGATTTCATCATAAGAAACACAATACGCTTTCTTTTAGATGCCTGTCGATTCGTTTGATGTCGGGGTTAGAAGTAATCCCAGTATAAAATGATTAGTATTCTAAGAATGTATGGAAACTAATCGCCATTGATTGAAATAATTTTTGGAGAAATGTCTGCTTGCTTTTTTCTTTATTTTCTCTAGTTTCGTATACTATTTCGTGAATATTTTATTCTTGTCCGAAAAAAAAAATTCAAACAGTATTGGAAATTGCGTCAACACTGTATACACAGCGAATGTCAAATCTGACGCGCATGTGCGCAATGAATTAAAGCAATCTTTTAACGTTCCTTGATTCGTTAAAAACTTAAATTTTATTCACTTTTTTTTTAGAGATGAGAAGATCTTTCAGAAAAAAAAAGAAGAAGAGACGCGTCGCTTTCTTCACGAATGATGCTCTTGTTGAGAAAAAGAGTATGAGCTGGAAGGAAGAGGTTTTTTCTACATTTTTGTCTGTTCTGGTTTTCATGTATAGATTTTTTTCTTTTTGCAATTTTGTTTACAGAAAAACTGTGAGGCTTGACCTTGGCGGTCTTTAAAGAAAAATAACTAGACTTCACTGAGTTCCCAACTAACACGCTATTTTTAAATAATTGAAACTTTCGAAATTAAACAAACGAAAAAAACAAAAAAAGAAAACCAACCTTACAAATCGAGCTGTTGCTTGATGTAAAAAAATAGTTGAATAATGTTTTTCACTGTTTTTCTGTATGGCGGTCAAATTTGGTCTACGTGGTTTTTCCGCGTGGTCATATTTAGTCTACGTGGCTGTTCCTTGACCCTTCTTGGCATGTCTATTTCAAGAATTTTTTTGTTTGATATATAATTGAAGTCGCTTGAATTTCAGGCAAAAGATTTCAAGTTAAATTAGAGTTTTCTCCAGTTTCTCGAAAAATATTGACCAGTCGCGTAGTTTTTGTTGTTATAATGTCTATACATGTGTTTTTTTTGCCATTGACTAAAAAAAGAAATCAATTTTTGGTTCGTCAATATTCATCTTTCCACGGTTTTTTTTAGTTGAATTTTTTCAAATCAGGTTTTTTTGATATTTCAGGTCGTTCAACGGGAATTGAACCTACTTAAAAATGTGAATAATGGAACTGGCGCTCTTCTTCGATTTCTTCGAGAAGCTTTTTTTCTCAGAAGCCTATGTGGTTTAGCAGACAATCTCTCTTGTACACCGTAGTTTCAACATAATACGCGTACTCAAGCCCGAGTAGTTACCTAGTGAAGCGTCTGACGCTACTAGAGTGGTCACTTGAAATGCTCCGACACGTCCGGTTTGCGTTAGAAAGGTCTCAGCTTTATTGGAACTTATTTTCAGAGACCGCGAAGCCCATTGCTTCTTGTTTCAGATTATCTTTCGTGAGTTCATCTCTTGAACAAAAGACGAAGGAAATAAGGAATGATACGGAAAACCTTTCCCGTCCGGCTCATAAATTTTGAACAACTCTTCGAAACCCTTCAGTAAATGAAAGCGACTCCAAGCATAACGGTTTTTAAAAAAAAATAGTACGCTTTGTTCCGACCAACTCAACAAAATTCAACGAAAGTTTTTTCAGAAGCTCTCTACGACTTTTTCACGCGTGGCTTGAGTGCGAAGCTTCTGAAGCTAGCGTTGGAGCGCACCAACTGTTTTCCCCCTCGATTCACAACAATTCAAACTTAATCTTGCCACTTCTAACGTTCTCATTTTTCTTTCTACCCTTTTCATCTAGATTTCGTCATAAGAAACACAATACGCTTTCTTTTAGATGCATGTCGATTCGTTTGATGTCGGGGGTTAGAAGTAATCCCAGTATAAAAATGATTAGTATTCTAAGAATGTATGAAAACTAATCGCCACTGATTGAAATAAATTTTGGAGAAATGTCTGCTTTCTTCTTTCTTTTTCTCTAATTTCGTATACTATTTCGTGAATATTTTATTCTTGTCCGATTCAAACAGTATTGGAAATTGCGTCAACACTGTATACACAGCGAATGTCAAATCTGACGCGCATGTGCGCAATGAATTAAAGCAATCTTTTTAACGTTCCTTGATTCGTTAAAAAAACTTAAATTTTATTCACTTTTTTTTAGAGATGAGAAGATCTTTCAGAAAAAGAAGAAGAGACGCGTCGCTTTCTTCACGAATGATGCTCTTGTTGAGAAAAAGAGTATGAGCTGGAAGGAAGAGGTTTTTCTACATTTTTTTGTCTGTTCTGGTTTTCATGTATAGATTTTTTTCTTTTTGCAATTTTGTTTACAGAAAACTGTGAGGCTTGACCTTGGCGGTCTTTAAAGAAAAATAACTAGACTTCACTGAGTTCCCAACTAACACGCTATTTTTTTAAATAATTGAAACTTTCGAAATTAAACAAACGAAAAACAAAAAAGAAAACCAACCTTACAAATCGAGCTGTTGCTTGATGTAAAAAAATAGTTGAATAATGTTTTTCACTTTTTTCTGTATGGCGGTCAAATTTGGTCTACGTGGTTTTTCCGCGTGGTCATATTTAGTCTACGTGGCTGTTCCTTGACCCTTCTTGGCATGTCTATTTCAAGAATTTTTGTTTGATATATAATTGAAGTCGCTTGAATTTCAGGCAAAGATTTCAAGTTAAATTAGAGTTTTCTCCAGTTTCTCGAAAATATTGACCAGTCGCGTAGTTTTTGTTGTTATAATGTCTATACATGTGTTTTTTGCCATTGACTAAAAAGAAATCAATTTTTGGTTCGTCAATATTCATCTTTCCACGGTTTTTTTAGTTGAATTTTTTTCAAATCAGGTTTTTTTGATATTTCAGGTCGTTCAACCCAAGAATACAATTGCCGCCGAAAAACTGTCTTTTTTTCAAAGAACCTTTATTTTTTTATTTTTTTGTGCTGATGCATTTTCAAGTATTGGCATTATTCAGCTAATTTTTGATTTTTGCTCAAAGAAACTTCACAATTGAGCGAACTTAGTTCTTTCGATGCTTTTGTTTTTCAAGAAGTGAAAATAAAGATAGTTTTGAAACTATAAGCTTTCAAGAACACCATTTCACAAAAACTAAGATTTTTTTAATCGTTTATTACAATTGTCTCTCTCTTTTTTTTAATACCTCGTTAAATTTTTGGTATTATCGAATTAAGAATGCCGTAGTTAAAAAAACAATTAATATTAATATAAATAGGAGTCAGATAATAATTAAAAATAAAAAAATTCTTGATAAATGGAGAGACAAGTCCAGGGAAAAGAAGAATAATTCGAATCACCAAAAAAACCTGAAAAAAATTGAGATTCAAGTTCAGAACAGCTATCATGCCACCGGTCTCTTCTGTCTGGAAAAACACGAAAAGCTGAATGCGTCCATTTTCTCTCATCGATTTCAACTGGAGTAATCAAAAAAAGGGTGAAGATTATTAACCTGATTATTTAGATTACTAACCTGGTGAAATGGAATTTATAATTATAAACAATTGTTTCTCAAAAATTTATATTTTTTTGTACTTTCGTTGTTTGCCTCTGAATAAGGAACGCATGACAAGGGAGGTCATTTTATTTTTGCCGTTTGGATTTTTTTCTACCGATTCGCTCGAACACTGTCTGAAAGTCTAATTGAAGATCCGCTATCTGCACAAACTACTAGTTATCGAGATATTGATTTTCAAGTTTGCGAAATAAAAGTTTTAAGGCTAACTTTTCGAATTTGAAATTATTTTATCTTAAAAAAAAGAAACTGTCGCGAGTTGCGACTCAGATGGACCTTCATACAAATCATCACAGATTTTGTGAGCGAATTGATGGAAAAATCCAAACCCCAAAGTAAAATGACTTCCCGTGTGAGTGGTCACTAGAGAGTTGACCTAGAGGCCCCTTGTAGGTTCTTTTCAAAGGACCACAGATTCCACTCTAGGGGAGTATACTAGTGGTCCCTAGCCACCACCTAAATGTTAGCCCACTGAGAACACTCTGGCGATCTTTTTTTAACATGGATTGTGCTCAAAACCTTTCAAAAACAGGGAAGACAAAAAGAACAACGACTGTCCCGAACCCTCATACAGTCGTTTCGAATCATGGTGGCGATATCTGCTTCGATGGTCCACCAGGTGTTGTCAGGAGATGGAGATTGGCTAATTTTTACCTTTTTCGGCTGAGTTTTCTTCTTCTCTTTCTGAATATGCTCCTTTCGGTTCAACGTCATTTTTATGTTCTCAGGAGTACTACTGGTTTTTGGCAAGGTTTATTATACATTCAAAAAAAGCAATGAATTTCGAATTTCACTTTGTGTTCATTATTCATTAAATGTTACCATTAAAAAAAGTTTCCTCATTATTTTGGAAGGCAGACATCCCCTTTTTTTCAATATTTGCAAGTCTTCAGAAGGAATTTCCTATACCGGCCACGACGACTTTGGTCAATTGCAGGTATTCATTAGTGAAATCTTTGCTATTTATAATTTCCTTAAGATCTCAAACTACACTCGCATTAAAGAATGGTTAAATTGGAGCGATTGGTCACAATATCATCGACCATCGCAATATCATCGACCATCAGGTACACAGCTCTTTTGAAAAATGTATTCATGACGGAAATTCATCTCGAGTAGTAATAGCAAACATCTAGTTTTAGTGATGTTTACTTATTCAGAGTTTCAGGCCTCAACTAATTGAATATCATTGAAGCCGGACATTTTTGAGACTTTAAACGGTGATTTTTTTGCAATCAAAGTAGAAAAAAATCACGTTTTATCATTTAAAAAATTATATTATATACGCTTTATATACGGTGTATGTTCGCCTCGAACAAAAATTGCTTTCAAGAATACGAATTTCACATTGAAGTTAAACATTCAAAAAAAAAGCAGTGAATTTCGAATTTCACTGGTGAATCGAGAGGTAGATACAAGTAGGTACCGGGTAGCAACTCAAGTGAATCGGCGAATCGTGATCGATGGTCATTTGTATGCGACCGGGTACTATCTCTATGGTACCTGGATAGTACCTGATCGGTATCTGGATGCTACCGGGTATGTACCTGAAATTCGCGATTGCCACTGGCTGGCACATCGGTCGTTTATATACCATCAGTGTTTTTTTACACCTACCCAAGCCTTCCAGGGTCTTATTTGATAAAGCTGACACAAAAAATAACGACCCGGGAACCAATTCCAGACTTTCCGAAAGAAATCGCGAATGTCAGGTAGCTACCCGGTAGCTACTTGCATCCATAAAGATGGTACCCGGTCGCATACAAACGACCACCGATTACCATACGCCGATTGACTTTTTCAAAAGTTGCTACCCGGTAGCTATTTGTATCGACTTCCCGATTCATCTTTGTTCACTTTGTGTTCTCTATTAATTTCTTGTTACCATAGTGAAGGTTTTTCCGATTATTTTTCCTTGAGGTCTTTTTTTATTTTAATATTTAATAATAGATTAATTTTTGAACGGATCAGTTATAGTTTGTTCAGATTTTTGAATGTCAACCAGCTAACTCCGCCCCTGCTGAAACGGTACCTTTTCGCGTCGATGTTTTATCGCGCGGGACTAATTTTGAATCGTGGATTTCGCAATTTTTTCAATAATTTTTTTAATTTTTCAGTGGTTATGATGTCCATTTGAATTTTTTTATGTGATGTACGGTTATATTTGTTCTTTTCTTTAGGCGAAATGCTCCAGATTTATGGTCATGAACTCGCTGACTATGGAGAGAATAAATTTCCGTCGCCACCAAGTTGGAAATTCAAAAATCCTTGTTTTAAAGCTTCGAAAACAACGAGTTTACAAGATTTCAGAAGATTCCAATTTTTGCGCTTTCTTTTTCTTCCAATGGCGTTTTTTTGTCATCGCAGTTTTGGCCCCGGGCGCCCTGGGCAGCGACTCATCAAGAAATGGCCATGGCGACCTACGTCGGTTTAGAAATGTAAACGTTTGAAAACGCTTAGGGGCGCCATTTCTCCACCTCTGGAGCGTTCATCCGTCGGGCGGATGAACGCTCGAAAAAGTTTTGCAGTGAGCTTTATTCGTATATTCCATCCTTAAAAAATTTACAAGGTGCGATAATTTTTGAAGTGGTGTCCATACGCATCGCGAACGCACAAAAATACAAATGCCACATACGTTTCCTCAAAAAGATGGATCTTCTGTACAATTTCAAGGAGACAAAGCCTTCTCAGATTTCGAACGTAGCGACTGAAATTGAAATCTGAATAGACTATATTTTGATTAGCATTAAGGAACTATTCAAAATATAATCGAAAACTCATGGTTCACTGAATATATTACCCCTATATTTTGAAGCGACCCGGTCGTCGTGGTACCTGCGAGCCGGCGTTGCCTTCCGACACCCGTCTGAAGTCAACCTCCGACTTCGAGGTCGACTACCAGCTCATCTCGAGATCGGTCCGCGACTGCGTTTCTCTCAACGTCGTCGCCACCGTCTGCGGATTTATGGTCCAATGCATCTAGGCTCACGTCTTCAGAACAGCCTCCAGGACCCGTACCGACTCTTTTCTGTCGTTTTTCTGGTTTACAATCCTTGCTCTCAAGGAAGTACTGACTTGCTGTCAAAAAAGTTTAAATAATAACCATTGATTCTTCGAAAATTAGTTTTCTTTTTCATTTTGCTAATTTATTTCCGAATCAATCTACATGAATAAAGTATAAATCGATTGTGAAAAGTTGCTCAATGGGAATGTTTGGCGATGAAAAGAGACTCGGCGGCGTCTTCGCCTTCGTACTTTCCGACGGCTGCCTGTCCGTTGGCCTTGGAAAAAACAAGCTTAGAAATGTATTTACACCTTCTTTTTTCGAGCTTTCCTGAACAGGGCGAAGGGGCTTTTTCTAAATATTTTTCTCAAGTATTTTTCTTCGAAACTGAATTCGCGAGCCATTTTCAGATTCTGATCCACATAGATATAACCTATTCCGCGCCAGCTTGTCACGTTTTTCTTTCCGCCAAAAAGACCGTATACCAAATTAGATCAAATTTCTGCTTTTATAACGGCAAAAAACAAAGGTCTTGAAGCGAAAGCTAGTTAAATTTGACCTGGCCTTTTGGCGGAAAAAAAAACATGACAAGCTGGCGCGGAATGGCCTATACTTCACCTCGAATTTA
>CAJGYM010000272.1:0-12018 GCA_904845305.1 Caenorhabditis auriculariae | reverse complement strand
CCTTTTTATCTCTTTCTCTCAAAAGAAACTTTCTTCTGAAATCTTTCAAATGCAGTGGATCATATTTCTCAAGCTTGAGTCTGATAAAAATTCGGCTTTTGCTTTGAAAATATTTTCCACTGGAGAATATTTTCCACTGGATCATGACTCTAAAAAACGTTTTTGTCCGCTTTCAGAAATCCAGTGGGAAATATTTCCCAGTGGAAAATATTTCCCACCGGAGAAGGGCTTAAGCCTAAGTCCTGTGGAAAATGATTCCCGCGGATCAAGTTTTGAATATATGGATACTGTAGAAAAATTTTTCGATATTATTTCATTCAAACCCTGATCTTTGATCTTTGTTCGTTTGGCTTGGCACTGGCAGGCACGCAGAGGGTCGTAAACAAAACGAGAGAGAGGCTAGATCGCGCATTAAGGGAGAGACGGCAGAGAAGCAGAAAATTACACACTGACCTCAGCACTCTCACACAACGCTTTCGCGCAGATAGGTTGCTCCATCTTCATTTCGAAGGCATTTTTGGCGGCCTTTTAAACTCTTATTTTTATGGTTTTATGTTCCGTTCATCCTTGGTTTTTCTATCATTGCGTTACTTCGTTCAATTTTTTTTCTCAACGTCTGTTCAAGCAGATGGAGAGCAACGGCAACGGGTACGATTCCTTCGACGAGGATATTTTTATCCAAGACGATCCACAGCAACAGGTGTCTTTTTTTTCAAATTTTTTTTTCAGATGTGACTTCTAAAGTTTTATGTGTAAAAAATATTTTATTTCAAAAAAAATTTCAAAAAGCAAGAGAGTTCTTTTTTTCTCAGGATCTTTCGAGGATCACCAAAGGAACTTCCCGATTTTCTTATGTTTTTTTTCACCTTGTTTTCCAAGTTCATTCATTTGATTCTCTTTTGAACGTCAATATTTTAAAGATGGAGCACAACGGCGTTGATAACGATGATGACTGTCGTGGAACGGCGGCTGAAGTGAAAGGACAACCGGTTAAAGGTTTCGCGAAACAGGTATTTTCACTAAATTTTGCTTGTTCAATGTATATCTTCTTTGAATTCTTTAACGTGTTTTTTTTGTGATATTCTGTGGAGGTACATTCCATAAATTGCTTTCTTTTTCATCTCTTTCTCTCGAAAGAAATATTCTTCTAAAATCTTTAAAATGCAGTGCATCGTATTTCTCAAGCTTGAGCCTGATCACAATTCGATTTTTGCTTTGAAAAAATGTAGAGATTTGAAATAAAAAAGACAGAGACTATGCTTTCTATAACAAATTGTGGTTTGTTCGAGCATCTATTGAGTGATATATTTCAAAATAAGTTTGATTCAGTGGAAAATATTTTCGATCGGACTCTCACCTGCAGTGGAAAATATTTTCACAAGCCCAAGCAAAAAAACAAGTTTTGATTCAGTGGGAAATTTTTTTTTTACAGCCCCTTCAATTGCGTTGTGGAAGATATTTCACACTGGAGAATATTTTCCACTGGATCCGAGTTTTTTCCGTGTAACCCTGAAGGTTAAGCCTAAGGACGAGTTCGTTTTAGTGGAAAATGTTTTCCATTGGACACCCTCCCATGCAGTAAAAATTATATTCCATTTCCTAAATCTCCTAAATGCAGTGGAAAATTTTTTCATTTCAGGGGTTGGGTAGAGAAGAGAAAAAAATCATGCTCTCGAAGTTTCTGTCGGATAATAATATCACGGTTCAAGAAGCGCTTGTCGCTCTACAGAATCACTGCGCATGCCGCGGTCAAGCACGCAGGACTCGTGAGTTCATTTTTAAAACAAGCATTAATCGTTGTCCGTGACTTCTGATCATCCGCAAATTAAGTTTCATCCAAAAGTTATGTAGAAAATGTTAACCATTTGTATCAAGGAAAATATTTTCCACTAAGCTTTCAAGTTCAGGGCCCACCGATGTTCCGGGCTTCATTCTAAGCCCTTTCGATGTCGATGATAGGACCTTCCCAAAGAATGCAATCACTTATCATCACAGCGCCAGAAAATGGCGCATTGTTTCCGTGGTGAATGTTAATGCAAGCTATCACCCTGCTTACAAGACGATCAATGTTTGACTGCGTTAATTACTTTTTTGAAAATTTCTTTTCAGCTGGAGAGTCCTGAACAGCCAGAGCGAGCTTATCTGACTGTGGCAAGAAAAGGGTCGTCATCCGGGTTTGATGGGCAAAAAGTATATCGCGGAACCTGTGCCGTCGATAGCGACCATATTATGACTATCCGTAGGCAGTAATCGGACGCAATGAAAGCAAAATTTCAATATTTTCGTTGTTTTTTAGGAAAAAAATTTCTTCTTATTTGTTTCTTTTCTCAGTTGGATGAAATTCTTTGTTGTTGTTGGAAAAACGTTTTTTGTGATGTTTCAAAATCTGTTTGGTTCAAACACACTCGGTTACTTAGTTACTTTGTTTTTTTTAAAGTTTAGGAGCTCTTCAGTTGGAATGGATAGTGCAGTAAGGAAGGAAGGCAACTGTGAGCAGTACGTGCGTACAGAGCCAGGAAAAGGTACGACGAAATTTCGAAACTTGATTTTTCAGAAAAAGAAAAGCGAACAACAGGACAGTAAAAACGAAGACTCCATGCAACGAAATTTGATTGGATGAGTCGTAAAACGAGGATGAATGGGTTTTTGGATAAAAACTAAAATTAAATCAATTTTTTTCAATTTGAGAAAGCCAAACGATTACGTTCACTCGCTCAAAATGCTCAAAAAAGACGGATAGAAAATGGACAATCGGGAAGAATCGCGAAGATCGTTGAATTTCTTGAAGAAAATTGGATTCTTCTCTGTCAGATTGTTAAGACTGATGAAACTGATTTGGATGCGTTAAAAAGCCAACTGGAAGAAACGCGCCGAATAGCAACTTCGCGAGTTATGCTGTATTTGCAGCAGAATAGAGCAAAGGCAATCCAAATCATGGAGAGTTGTAAACAACTCAATGAGTTGATTTCAATATCGTCAAAGGATCAATGGAGTGATCGAGTCGATTTGCCACTTGCTGCACGTATTTTGCACAAGTACCAAGCAGTGGCCGCTCATGAATCTCTTCTCACAGTTGTTCATTCGATTGAACTCAGCGTCAGGAGCAAGACTATTCAAAAGTTGTTGATTCGAATGTTTCAATCAGAATTGAAACAACTTCAAAGCGAGCTGAAGAAACCTGTGCTTTGCCACGAGAAGCACAATGAGGATGCAAAGGCTTTGCGAATCCTCGGGCGTCTCCAATATCATGTACGTTCTCGCAAGGACATGATGAACTCCAGTTGGAAACCGATGGCGGAGCTTCTTCCAGAGATCCACAGCCTCTTCGTGAACAAAGTTAGTTGGAAATAAGATAAGAATGTTTATGTTTTTTTTATCTATATCAGCTCATCAGTAAGTTCATTGTTTGCAGGGAGAAAGACAAGGAGTGGACAACGAAATCGAAGAAGGCAACGAACGACCAGCAGGAGACGCAACATTGGAGCTAAACGCCAATTTCAATGAGGCATGTTTTTGTAGGAAAGTTTTCGTTGTGGCTCTTTGCATGGAAAATATTTTCAACTCGCTAGTGGAAAATATTTTCCATTTTGTTAGCTTTTTTTGACGTGGAAAATATTTCCAGTTGTTAGTCATCAAACAAATTTCATTTTTTAGGCCGAAGTTGTTGATGAACAGTGCGAACATCAACGTGGAAGCGGTCTCGAGAACGGGGATGTTGAAGAATACGTGGCGGTCACTAGACTGATTGATGAGGCAGCTCCAATTTCAAAAGTCGTGGAAGAAGAAGTTCGTCAAGCGCATGACGAAATCACGCCGGATGTCGCCGGTCCTATTGGAATGCCAGCTTTGAGCAGAACTACCATGATTAGGCTTTGCGATAATTCGTGCCCTGTGCCTGGCCCCGGCGAATCCTCATTCATTTACTCACTGCTGATACGATTCGTGGATGATGTTGGTCTGAATTCCAACGCACCGACCAATTCGTCTCTGGAAGTCATTTTTGAAAAGAAACACAAAGAACTTTGTGAACTGACGGCATACGAGTGGATCAACGTGCATCAGAGGTGTTACGCGGGATTGAGAACGATCAGAAAACGGCTCGCGATGCAAGAACGTTTTTATAAAATTCTGGTCGCTTTGAATGAAGCAATAGAAACGGTTGATATTCCCGTTTTGAAGGATATCATCTTGCTGAAAAAAGTTCCGAAGTGCTTGGTCGTTGAGGTAGGATGTTGGCTCATTTTTTCTCAATTTCTGAAATTCTACAGGCCACAAAAGAACTTCCTGCAAATGAACAGGCTCACCATACGGAGGGTGAAACGATTCGAGCTTACGAGACGCTTTTCGAGGATTTCGAAAAGGCCATGAGAGACCTCGAGGTATGTGGCAATGAGATTCGAAGTAAAAAAAACTTTCGATTTTAGAGAGAATTCTGTGAAGTTTGCGATCAAATGCGAAGATCATCTACTTTGATTTTCAAAGAAACAGAAGGCTTGGAACGTTGGCTTACCGAAGAGCTCATGGACAAGGAGGTACGATTCTCAAATGAGTAAAACGAGCAAATTTTTTTTTGTTTAGGTAATCAAAGTTTGTGTCACGTGTCGCCGACAATTCCAACAGAAGAGCATCCCCAAATGTGCAACCTACAACGAGTTGGAAACGGTCATCGTCCCGGAGTGCTTAGTCAACCTGAATTGGATTGAAAAGTCACTGATCCAGCTGGTTCGCCCCGTTCAACAGCTTGTTCGCTTGAGGGATACTGGGAACAGAATCACGAGAATCCCGGTAACTCGAAATGACCAGCGATTTTGTTGAATCCCTCTTTCATTCAGGGAACAAAGGGTGTTTTGGTGCTTTTACCTGTTCCCGTTGAAGCAACTATTGATCATTTGGTGGCAACCCTTCCTAGTACTGAGAACATGAAAATCCTGGTGGATGGAGAGTTTGATCGGCGTATCGTTAACTTGGAAGCCGTTCTCTTGGCACTACGTTGGTTAAAGGTCTCTTCAAATTTGTATCATTTTTTTTGCTGGAAAATGTTTTCAAATGGTGAATTCCTATGGTAAAATATTTTGCCACCGGTTTCAACTCAAAATTTATTTTTTTTAATGAGAAGTTTTTGAGGTTGGTTTGCCAGTGGAGAAAATTTCACAGTGGAATATATTTTCCAGTGGGGAATATTTTCCACTGGATGCTCGTTTTCGGGAGTCCAGTGGAGAATATTTCCCACTGGATGCTCGTTTTCGGAAGTCCAGTGGAGAATATTTCCCACTGGAAGATATTTCCCACTGGAGAATATTTTTCACTGGAAGATATTTCCCACTGGAGAATGTTTCCCACAGGATCCAAGTTGGATAAAATTTGATTTTTTCTCAGCATATTTTCCTCAAAGAAGAATACTATTTATTGAAAGAAAATTACTATTGATTAATTGGTTTGCAGGAAAACCACGACGATTATCGGGACATCGAAATCAACGAACACTTCGTGTTCAACAGCGACAGTGTGACGTTCACCGCCCCAACTGTTCAAGAACGCTACGAGCAGCTCTTAGCTGAACAAGACGCCGAAGATCCAGGACATCTCCTCACCCAACAGGACGTTCAGTTTGAGACAATTCAAGATGTTCGTCCTCCGAACGTCGACGGCACTAGCCTTGAACAATATCTGCTTCAAAAGAATAAGTACCTGCCGATGAAGATTGATGAGCTTGCCGGACAAGAAGCAAAAGCTTTCCCGCATTTACTTGTGAATGGTCGATTTGGTTTCAACGCAAAACGGAAGAAGAAATTGTCGCTAAGCAATTACGTCAGAAGTCGTTTGCTTCAACGCGATCGACGTTTTGCTAGAGATCCAGCATGGATTGCATATCAGCATGGGGTTCGAGTCCAGCTTGACATTGCCGGATCTTTGGGTATCCAAGCTCGTTTGAAAAAAAACGTTTCCGCTGCCGAAGTTCGTCAGCTATTGGACAATCAGGATCCCAAGTTCGCGACGCTTTTAACCAGTACTTTTGGGAAGGTACATCTATAGTCTCAAGTAGAAATTATTCTGTTTTATTTTTTAGGTCAAAGGATTCGCGCCATATTGGGATACCGTACGAAACGACCTGCGCGCTACAATCGCAGTTTTTGGGCCTCCACAGTTCTTCTTGACGCTCAATCCGAATGAGTGTTGGCCAGAAGTTGAGAAAGTATATAGCTACCTCTGTGGGGTGAACACCTTGGAAGGACTAAGGTTATCAAATTTCATCATTCGTTTACCTTTCCATCGTTTGCAGGGCTGAACTGGCCGCAGACCCTGTTCCTTGGACACGGGTATTTCAGCAACGCGTTCGTGCCTTGTTCGATTTATTGAAAAATCCGAAAGGACCGCTTGGTGGTGGTGTTATCCACTGGTTCACGAGGCTCGAGTATCAACATCGGGGAGCTGAGCATCTTCATTGTGTCCTGTGGACCAAAGAGCGGTATGCTGTTATATTTTTTTTGGCTTAAAGGCTTTATGGTTAATAGTTTTATTGAAAATATTCTCGAAATTTGAACGGGAAAAATATTTAGCTTAGCTTTTTATGGTAAATATTTTCCACTGAAGTTTTGAGTATTTACTGAGAAATTTTAGTAGCGATGATTCCAGTCTAGTTTGTTTCTATGGAAAATATTTCACATTATAATCAAACATTTCACTCAAAGATTTTTGTTTCAGTTTGGCCGAAAACGCTACAGAAGATGAATTGATTTCTTTCATCGATAAAAACGTCACTGCGAGGATGCCAGATGCGTTAAAAGAGCCTCAATTGTACAAGCTAGTCATGGATCATCAGCAGCATTGGCAAAAACACAGTGCCACTTGCCTTCGAGTCGTTAAACATCGGAGCCAATTGTACAAAGTGTGCCGGTTCGAGTTCCCAAGGCCTGTGCTAACCGCCACAGTTATCAATGCGGTCCCAACTACCTTAATGGGTGTGCCTGGTGGCAAACGTAAGCCATACTACCTGGCTAGGAACGAAAACGCCAAAATGACCAACGACTACGCACCAGCAGTTCTCATGACTTGGGGAGCTAACGTCGACGTACAAGTTGTGTTTTCTGTTCCGGAGGTTGTCCAGTACATCACAGGATACACAACTAAAGCCGAAACAAGCAAAGAAGATGGTTGTTTCTCTCAAAATATATTTATAATGGAATTTTATCAGTTTCCCTCTACAAGTCTTTGCACTCTCAATCGATTCCTCAGCGAGATTTGATGGGGATCATTCTCGAATTGGTGAAAAAGCGTCAAATCGGAACACCTGAGATGATCGACTCTTTGCTCGGTCATCCTTTCCACAAATTCGATACGGGGCACGTTTTCATCAACACAAATGCGTGTGAACAACGGGACAGGTTGCTTCAGAGCAAAAAAAAGTGAGTTGTAGCTGTTCAGTCAGGTTATTCATTTTGAAATAGCCTTGAGAAAAACGATCGCATCTTCGTGGCCAATTTCAACGACGACTATTATCCGGCAAGGCCAGCACGTCTTGAAAACCACTCTTTGATGAATGTGGCGCTCAATTTCGATTGTGTTGATGTCAAACGAGTGAAACGTGAAACATTTGCTGAAGATGACGGAGACGCGGACGGGGACGGAGACGACGACAACACCGAAGAAGTTATCAACACATACAGTGGACTATTCACTACGAATGATCCGGAAAGTCCATTTTATGATCACTCATACTTGAAGAATGGTCAAGCGCTTCCATTGACGTCCGTCACTAATCGCTGTTTTCGAAAAAGAAAAGCACTTGTCCCCCGACTTTTCTGGCCACATCTTGAAGCAAATAATGAAGCCAGCCGTGAAGATTACTACCGACGCCTTTGTGTCGCATTTATTCCTTGGCGCAGAGAAGAAGACCTGAAGGCAAATGAGGCGACGTACGAAGAACGCTGGAAAACGTGGCTGGCAGATCTCAGTGTACGCAGCACCGCAGCTTCCGAAGACGTCAAGAAGTTCATCGGCCGACAAGAACATTTACTGGAAATGGACAGAAAGCTGTTTGAAGAGCGCCGTGAAAGAAGACAAGCATTGGCTGAAATTGCGGTCGACCTTGAACCTGTTGATCAGGTCGACTATTCGCCACGTATTGTGGACGAAGAGAAGGTTAGTAGTAATTTTTTTTTTCATTTGGAGAATATTTTCCATTGCTAAGAATGTTTTCAATAGGAAATATTTTCCACAGGTTCGATCAATTTGTGTAATTTTGATCAATTTGCAGTTGAGCGACGCGAAAACTAAACTCAACGAAAAACAGGCGTCTGTCGTAAAACGTGTTCTTGACCACGTGGCGACAAACAACGATACTTTGACTCTATTTGTATCCGGGACGGCAGGAACGGGAAAGTCTTTTGTGATCAACGTGCTCGCTGATGAGCTGACGGTGCGATACACTGATCCTTCATCAAGAGGATATCAACCAGCAGTACTACTTGTGGCACCGACTGGTCTGGCAGCCATTCAAATTCGCGGAGCAACTTTCCATTCGTGTTTTGGTATTGAAGTGCAAAGTGGAACTCAGAATGGTTTAAAGGTTTGTTGAACGTTTCGTTTGATTTCAAACGTACTCAGAAACAAAATTGGGTTGAAACGAAAATTACCTTGAAAGTTAAATGATGCTCTGCGGATCCACCCTTTTGAAGATGAAAGCTATCTTTCAAGGCCTTCACTGAAAATACTCCATTGGAGGTTCTGTGGGAAATGTTTTCCATTGAAGTTTTAATGGTGTCACTTCATTGAAAGGTTTTGGGAATGTTTATTAAAGTTTTAATGGAAAATAATTTCCATTGAGTTTTAAGGAAAAAACTTCATTGAAAGTTTTAATGAAAATAATTTCATTGAAAGGTTTTTGTGGGAAATGTTTATTGAAGTTTTATGGAAAATACCTACTGAAAGGTTTTTAGGGGAAATGTTTTCCATTGAAGTTTTAATGGAAAATAATTTCATTGAAAGCTGTGGGAAATATTTTCCATTGCAAGTTTTAATGGAAAATAATTTCCATTCAAATGTTTTTGTGGGAAATGTTTTCCATTGGAAGTTTTAATGGAAAATAATTTCCATTGAAATGTTTTCGTGGGAAATATTTTCCATTGCAAGTTTTAATGGAAAATAATTTCCATTGAAAGGTTTTTGTGGGAAATGTTTTCCATTGGAAGTTTTAATGGAAAATAATTTCCATTGAAATGTTTTTGTGGGAAATATTTTCCATTGCAAGTTTTAATGGAAAATAATTTCCATTCAAATGTTTTTGTGGGAAATAATTTCCATTGGAAGGTTTAATGGAAAATAATTTCCATTGAAAGGTTTCATGTAAAATACTGTTCGTCTGATTTTTTTTTCAACAATGTATGTTCAGGTCCATTTGCGTCTACAAGAGATTCGTGGATCCTCAAAAATGTTTGGAGGGATCAACGTCGTCGGTTTTGGTGATCTTCTACAATTGGCACCTGTGCGAAGCTCGAGAGTGTTTGAAGTGATGCAGGAACGCTGCGTCCGACGACTGCTGGGATCAATGGCACCGTTTTTTTCGCTTTGGTGCGCATTCGAATACGAAGAGCTGCTAGAAAATATGCGCCAAAGAGACGACTTGGAGTACGCAGAGCTGATGGGGCGATTGCGAGTTGGCTGTTTAACACCTCTCGACGAGGAATTACTAGCAACGAGAGTTATTCCGAAGCACGATGAAGATGACGTCAATGAAACACGTATGAAATCCGCTGCAATTTTTTACTCTCATCTCATCAAGACCGATCCAAAAGCACTGGCACTGTTCCCCACAAATGAAGATGTCAAAGAATTCAATCGATTCGTAGCTAAAGAACTTGAACTAGCCACGTTCGTTATCGAAGCGGAAGACCATATCGATACGTCGAAGTCGCGAAGATTCGTTTCTCGAAGACGTCGAAACGAGTACATGGAGAGGCCGTATCAAAGGACAGAATTTACAATTGAAAAAAAGACCGAACAGTCGACAAAAAGAACTACGAACGGCGAGAAAAACGAGGAAGGGAGTTTGAGAGCAAAATCGAAGAAAGCGGCTTTCGAACGCGGCGCAGGGCTCGATCTTCATCTCGAGTTGGCTTTGGGCTGTCGAGTCATGTTACGACGGAACGTCAGCGTTGCTACAGGACTTGTTAATGGTGCCACTGGGGTTCTTTTGGACGTGAAGAAAGCTGGCGACGGAACACCTTACGCTCTTACAGTCAAAATGGATCGTTGTGAAGAAACCGTCGACATTTTCAAACAATCGGCTGTTTTCGATATCGGATCGGAGGAGCAGCTAACAAGAAGACAATTTCCTTTGGTGATGTCGTTTGCGGCGACAATCCACAAGTCCCAGGGATTGACGTTATCGAATACAGTTCTGGGGATGCGGTCAACCTTCGCAGCTGGGCAAGTGTTCGTAGGATGTTCGCGAGTTCAAAATCTCAATGGACTTCATCTCGTTGAACTCGATCCGAGAAAAATGATGGTGGATAAGGTGAAAAATATTGTTTGGTAGTTTGACTTTTTTTTATTCAGATGAGTCTCAATGAATACAACCGGTTACGTGAAACGATTGGCCTGCCATCTTTCGTTTCATCACCAAAGAAGCCGACGTCGGAGACTGCTGTTGTCCAAATAAACAGACCGAAGCGAAGATCTTCTGATCAAAATTCCTGTGGCAGTGTGAAAATCGTCGTCCGCACTCCAAAATCAAATCAAAAAAAAGGATCTTCGAAGAAATGTGCAACTCCAACGTCATCTTCAAATGATAGCGGCACACCTGAAAGTCCGAGTCTTCTGAAGCTGAAGAATGTGGACAACACGCAGTGCTTTTTGATTGCTGCCATCAACGCCGTCAACACTATGACGAAAGTTGCTGAAGAACTCATCGGGACAGTTGATGAAGTGAGGATAACTAAGAATTTTGACACTGAAATCCAAAAAAAACTGATATGAAAGTTACGAATTGATATAATATGGGAAACGTTTCCTACTAGTGAAGGCTACAAGCTATACTGAAAAATATTAACAACAGAAGAAAAGGATTAAAATGAGAATGTTTACCATTAAGAAGCCTAGTTGAAAATGTTTTCCATGAAAAGACTCTGTGGGAATATTATCCATGAAAGACTCTTGTAAATATTATCTAAAAAATATTACAAATTTAAAAAATTTGTTTGA
The DNA here is from genome assembly GCA_904845305.1 of Caenorhabditis auriculariae. Classification (NCBI taxonomy): domain Eukaryota; kingdom Metazoa; phylum Nematoda; class Chromadorea; order Rhabditida; family Rhabditidae; genus Caenorhabditis; species Caenorhabditis auriculariae. The sequence continues at coordinate 819 of CAJGYM010000272.1, read as the reverse complement.
GTTTTGAATACTTTTTTAGGAATTGAACGAAGTTGCCAAAGAGCTGAAAGATATACTTCGGGGTGATCAAAATGATGTACGAGCTTTGCGGAACAAGTTGGGTGGCGACTTGGCACAAGCAGGACAGCAGGATGCACAAGACGCTCTGAGCGCTCTTTTGGAAGCTCTGCCAACAACTATTCGACAGCTTTTCACGATGAATCAGCGTGATGTTCGTTGGTGTGGCTGCGAAGACGGTCGTCAAATTCTGGATGTTCATCCAATTGTATGTTGAAGCTTAGTTCTTTATAATGGCTGAATTTTTAGATTTTGCGACCTTTCGTTACTCGAGACATTTCGTTTGAAGATATGTTGAGGATATTGACGGAAACGGAACATTTCGGCGAATGTAACGAATGTGGAATGCAAGTGTGCATGAGTCATGCGTTTGACTTGAGCAACGTCGCTTTTCTCATCGTTCAACCTGATAGGGCGGTGGGCCAAGCTCAGCCCAATATCAATGGGCTTTCCTCGAAGAAACAGTTCATGTTCGGTTTCGAATGGAGACTTGTTGGTTGTATCGAATACAGAGGAAGGTTGGTTTCCATGAAATAAATTTTAAGGGTGAAAAATTTTGTTTGAGAGCGGTCGATGGTCATTATGTGACTTGGCGTCAATGCGAAACTATCTGGGCTGTTCAAGACGATGATCGAACAACGCCTGTAAAACAGATCAACCGTGGCTTACAACGTTATTCAGCTTTGATATTTGAGAAAATGTGATTTTCTGGAATTTTTAATTTTTACTTTTGTTGTTCATTTTTTTCACAGTATATATATT
>CAJGYM010000271.1:0-12410 GCA_904845305.1 Caenorhabditis auriculariae | reverse complement strand
TTATGCTTCGATGAAAACTAAGAACAGATTTGGATTCAGAATAAAAAAATCTGAATCAGATAGACCTTTCACTTAGAATTTACCGATCAAAATGAAGAATTTTTGTACGGTGACGTCACAATCTCAGGTCTTCTGCTGACATTGAGCTTCAATCTCATCTTCGATGAAAACTAAGAACAGATTTGGATTCAGAATAAAAATCTGAATCAGATAGACCTTTCACTCGGAATTTATCGATCAAATTGAAGAATATTGTCCGGTGACGTCACAATCTCAGGTCTTCTGGTGACATTGAGCTTCAATCTCATCTTCGATGAAAACTAAGAACAGATTTGGATTCAGAATAAAAATCTGAATCAGATAGACCTTTCACTCGGAAATTATCGATCAAATTGAAGAATATTGTCCGGTGACGTCACAATCTCAGGTCTTCTGGTGACATTGAGCTTCAATCTCATCTTCGATGAAAACTAAGAACAGATTTGGATTCAGAATAAAAATCTGAATCAGATAGACCTTTCACTCGGAATTTATCGATCAAATTGAAGAATATTGTCCGGTGACGTCACAATCTCAGGTCTTCTGCTGACATTGAGCTTCAATCTCATCTTCGATGAAAACTAAGAACAGATTTGGATTCAGAATAAAAATCTGAATCAGATAGACCTTTCACTTAGAATTTACCGATCAAAATGAAGAATTTTTGTACGGTGACGTCACAATCTCAGGTCTTCTGCTGACATTGAGCTTCAATCTCGTCTTCGATGAAAACTAAGAACAGATTTGGATTCAGAATAAAAATCTGAATCAGATAGACCTTTCACTTAGAATTTACCGATCAAAATGAATAATTTTTGTACGGTGACGTCACAATCTCAGGTCTTCTGCTGACATTGAGCTTCAATCTCATCTTCGATGAAAACTAAGAACAGATTTGGATTCAGAATAAAAATCTGAATCAGATAGACCTTTCACTTAGAATTTACCGATCAAAATGAAGAATTTTGTACGGTGACGTCACAATCTCAGGTCTTCTGCTGACATTGAGCTTCAATCTCATCTTCGATGAAAACTAAGAACAGATTTGGATTCAGAATAAAAATCTGAATCAGATAGACCTTTCACTTAGAATTTACCGATCAAAATGAAGAATTTTGTACGGTGACGTCACAATCTCAGGTCTTCTGCTGACATTGAGCTTCAATCTCATCTTCGATGAAAACTAAGAACAGATTTGGATTCAGAATAAAAATCTGAATCAGATAGACCTTTCACTTAGAATTTACCGATCAAAATGAATAATTTTGTACGGTGACGTCACAATCTCAGGTCTTCTGCTGACATTGAGCTTCAATCTCATCTTCGATGAAAACTAAGAACAGATTTGGATTCAGAATAAAAATCTGAATCAGATAGACCTTTCACTCGGAATTTATCGATCAAACTGAAGAATTTTGTACGGTGACGTCACAATCTCAGGTCTTCTGCTGACATTGAGCTTCAATCTCATCTTCGATGAAAACTAAGAACAGATTTGGATTCAGAATAAAAATCTGAATCAGATAGACCTTTCACTTAGAATTTACCGATCAAAATGAAGAATTTTGTACGGTGACGTCACAATCTCAGGTCTTCTGCTGACATTGAGCTTCAATCTCATCTTCGATGAAAACTAAGAACAGATTTGGATTCAGAATAAAAATCTGAATCAGATAGACCTTTCACTTAGAATTTATCGATCAAAATGAAGAATTTTGTACGGTGACGTCACAATCTCAGGTCTTCTGCTGACATTGAGCTTCAATCTCATCTTCGATGAAAACTAAGAACAGATTTGGATTCAGAATAAAAATCTGAATCAGATAGACCTTTCACTTAGAATTTACCGATCAAAATGAATAATTTTGTACGGTGACGTCACAATCTCAGGTCTTCTGCTGACATTGAGCTTCAATCTCATCTTCGATGAAAACTAAGAACAGATTTGGATTCAGAATAAAAATCTGAATCAGATAGACCTTTCACTTAGAATTTACCGATCAAAATGAAGAATTTTTGTACGGTGACGTCACAATCTCAGGTCTTCTGCTGACATTGAGCTTCAATCTCATCTTCGATGAAAACTAAGAACAGATTTGGATTCAGAATAAAAATCTGAATCAGATAGACCTTTCACTTAGAATTTACCGATCAAAATGAATAATTTTTGTACGGTGACGTCACAATCTCAGGTCTTCTGCTGACATTGAGCTTCAATCTCATCTTCGATGAAAACTAAGAACAGATTTGGATTCAGAATAAAAATCTGAATCAGATAGACCTTTCACTTAGAATTTACCGATCAAAATGAATAATTTTTGTACGGTGACGTCACAATCTCAGGTCTTCTGCTGACATTGAGCTTCAATCTCATCTTCGATGAAAACTAAGAACAGATTTGGATTCAGAATAAAAATCTGAATCAGATAGACCTTTCACTTAGAATTTACCGATCAAAATGAATAATTTTTGTACGGTGACGTCACAATCTCAGGTCTTCTGCTGACATTGAGCTTCAATCTCATCTTCGATGAAAACTAAGAACAGATTTGGATTCAGAATAAAAATCTGAATCAGATAGACCTTTCACTTAGAATTTACCGATCAAAATGAATAATTTTTGTACGGTGACGTCACAATCTCAGGTCTTCTGCTGACATTGAGCTTCAATCTCATCTTCGATGAAAACTAAGAACAGATTTGGATTCAGAATAAAAATCTGAATCAGATAGACCTTTCACTTAGAATTTACCGATCAAAAATGAATAATTTTTGTACGGTGACGTCACAATCTCAGGTCTTCTGCTGACATTGAGCTTCAGTCTCATCTTCGATGAAAACTAAGAACAGATTTGGATTCAGAATAAAAAAATCTGAATCAGATAGACCTTTCACTTAGAATTTACCGATCAAAATGAATAATTTTTGTACGGTGACGTCACAATCTCAGGTCTTCTGCTGACATTGAGCTTCAATCTCATCTTCGATGAAAACTAAGAACAGATTTGGATTCAGAATAAAAAAATCTGAATCAGATAGACCGTTTCACTTAGAATTTACCGATCAAAAATGAATAATTTTTGTACGGTGACGTCACAATCTCAGGTCTTCTGCTGACATTGAGCTTCAATCTCATCTTCGATGGAAAACTAAGAACAGATTTGGATTCAGAATAAAAAAATCTGAATCAGATAGACCTTTCACTTAGAATTTACCGATCAAAATGAATAATTTTTGTACGGTGACGTCACAATCTCAGGTCTTCTGCTGACATTGAGCTTCAGTCTCATCTTCGATGAAAACTAAGAACAGATTTGGATTCAGAATAAAAATCTGAATCAGATAGACCTTTCACTTAGAACTTATCGATCAAAATGAATAATTTTGTACGGTGACGTCACAATCTCAGGTCTTCTGCTGACATTGAGCTTCAATCTCATCTTCGATGAAAACTAAGAACAGATTTGGATTCAGAATAAAAATCTGAATCAGATAGACCTTTCACTTAGAATTTACCGATCAAAATGAATAATTTTGTACGGTGACGTCACAATCTCAGGTCTTCTGCTGACATTGAGCTTCAGTCTCATCTTCGATGAAAACTAAGAACAGATTTGGATTCAGAATAAAAATCTGAATCAGATAGACCTTTCACTTAGAATTTACCGATCAAAAATGAATAATTTTTGTACGGTGACGTCACAATCTCAGGTCTTCTGCTGACATTGAGCTTCAATCTCATCTTCGATGAAAACTAAGAACAGATTTGGATTCAGAATAAAAAAATCTGAATCAGATAGACCGTTTCACTTAGAATTTACCGATCAAAATGAATAATTTTTGTACGGTGACGTCACAATCTCAGGTCTTCTGCTGACATTGAGCTTCAGTCTCATCTTCGATGAAAACTAAGAACAGATTTGGATTCAGAATAAAAAAATCTGAATCAGATAGACCTTTCACTTAGAATTTACCGATCAAAAATGAATAATTTTGTACGGTGACGTCACAATCTCAGGTCTTCTGCTGACATTGAGCTTCAATCTCATCTTCGATGAAAACTAAGAACAGATTTGGATTCAGAATAAAAATCTGAATCAGATAGACCGTTTCACTTAGAATTTACCGATCAAAAATGAATAATTTTGTACGGTGACGTCACAATCTCAGGTCTTCTGCTGACATTGAGCTTCAGTCTCATCTTCGATGAAAACTAAGAACAGATTTGGATTCAGAATAAAAATCTGAATCAGATAGACCGTTCACTTAGAATTTACCGATCAAAATGAATAATTTTGTACGGTGACGTCACAATCTCAGGTCTTCTGCTGACATTGAGCTTCAGTCTCATCTTCGATGAAAACTAAGAACAGATTTGGATTCAGAATAAAAATCTGAATCAGATAGACCTTTCACTTAGAATTTACCGATCAAAATGAATAATTTTTGTACGGTGACGTCACAATCTCAGGTCTTCTGCTGACATTGAGCTTCAGTCTCATCTTCGATGAAAACTAAGAACAGATTTGGATTCAGAATAAAAATCTGAATCAGATAGACCGTTTCACTTAGAATTTACCGATCAAAATGAATAATTTTTGTACGGTGACGTCACAATCTCAGGTCTTCTGCTGACATTGAGCTTCAATCTCATCTTCGATGAAAACTAAGAACAGATTTGGATTCAGAATAAAAAAATCTGAATCAGATAGACCGTTTCACTTAGAATTTACCGATCAAAAATGAATAATTTTTGTACGGTGACGTCACAATCTCAGGTCTTCTGCTGACATTGAGCTTCAGTCTCATCTTCGATGAAAACTAAGAACAGATTTGGATTCAGAATAAAAAAATCTGAATCAGATAGACCTTTCACTTAGAATTTACCGATCAAAAATGAATAATTTTTGTACGGTGACGTCACAATCTCAGGTCTTCTGCTGACATTGAGCTTCAATCTCGTCTTCGATGGAAACTAAGAACAGATTTGGATTCAGAATAAAAATCTGAATCAGATAGACCGTTCACTTAGAATTTACCGATCAAAATGAATAATTTTGTACGGTGACGTCACAATCTCAGGTCTTCTGCTGACATTGAGCTTCAGTCTCATCTTCGATGAAAACTAAGAACAGATTTGGATTCAGAATAAAAATCTGAATCAGATAGACCTTTCACTTAGAATTTACCGATCAAAATGAATAATTTTGTACGGTGACGTCACAATCTCAGGTCTTCTGCTGACATTGAGCTTCAGTCTCATCTTCGATGAAAACTAAGAACAGATTTGGATTCAGAATAAAAATCTGAATCAGATAGACCTTCACTTAGAATTTACCGATCAAAATGAATAATTTTGTACGGTGACGTCACAATCTCAGGTCTTCTGCTGACATTGAGCTTCAGTCTCATCTTCGATGAAAACTAAGAACAGATTTGGATTCAGAATAAAAATCTGAATCAGATAGACCTTTCACTTAGAATTTACCGATCAAAATGAATAATTTTGTACGGTGACGTCACAATCTCAGGTCTTCTGCTGACATTGAGCTTCAATCTCGTCTTCGATGGAAACTAAGACCAGATTTGGATTCAGAATAAAAATCTGAATCAGATAGACCGTTCACTTAGAATTTACCGATCAAAATGAATAATTTTGTACGGTGACGTCACAATCTCAGGTCTTCTGCTGACATTGAGCTTCAATCTCATCTTCGATGAAAACTAAGAACAGATTTGGATTCAGAATAAAAATCTGAATCAGATAGACCGTTCACTTAGAATTTACCGATCAAAATGAATAATTTTGTACGGTGACGTCACAATCTCAGGTCTTCTGCTGACATTGAGCTTCAGTCTCATCTTCGATGAAAACTAAGAACAGATTTGGATTCAGAATAAAAATCTGAATCAGATAGACCGTTTCACTTAGAATTTACCGATCAAAATGAATAATTTTTGTACGGTGACGTCACAATCTCAGGTCTTCTGCTGACATTGAGCTTCAGTCTCATCTTCGATGAAAACTAAGAACAGATTTGGATTCAGAATAAAAATCTGAATCAGATAGACCGTTCACTTAGAATTTACCGATCAAAATGAATAATTTTGTACGGTGACGTCACAATCTCAGGTCTTCTGCTGACATTGAGCTTCAATCTCGTCTTCGATGGAAACTAAGACCAGGTTTGGATTCAGAATAAAAATCTGAATCAGATAGACCGTTCACTTAGAATTTACCGATCAAAATGAATAATTTTGTACGGTGACGTCACAATCTCAGGTCTTCTGCTGACATTGAGCTTCAGTCTCATCTTCGATGAAAACTAAGAACAGATTTGGATTCAGAATAAAAAAATCTGAATCAGATAGACCGTTTCACTTAGAATTTACCGATCAAAAATGAATAATTTTTGTACGGTGACGTCACAATCTCAGGTCTTCTGCTGACATTGAGCTTCAATCTCATCTTCGATGAAAACTAAGAACAGATTTGGATTCAGAATAAAAATCTGAATCAGATAGACCGTTCACTTAGAATTTACCGATCAAAAATGAATAATTTTTGTACGGTGACGTCACAATCTCAGGTCTTCTGCTGACATTGAGCTTCAATCTCATCTTCGATGAAAACTAAGAACAGATTTGGATTCAGAATAAAAATCTGAATCAGATAGACCGTTCACTTAGAATTTACCGATCAAAATGAATAATTTTTGTACGGTGACGTCACAATCTCAGGTCTTCTGCTGACATTGAGCTTCAATCTCATCTTCGATGAAAACTAAGAACAGATTTGGATTCAGAATAAAAAAATCTGAATCAGATAGACCGTTTCACTTAGAATTTACCGATCAAAATGAATAATTTTTGTACGGTGACGTCACAATCTCAGGTCTTCTGCTGACATTGAGCTTCAATCTCATCTTCGATGAAAACTAAGAACAGATTTGGATTCAGAATAAAAAAATCTGAATCAGATAGACCGTTTCACTTAGAATTTACCGATCAAAAATGAATAATTTTTGTACGGTGACGTCACAATCTCAGGTCTTCTGCTGACATTGAGCTTCAGTCTCATCTTCGATGAAAACTAAGAACAGATTTGGATTCAGAATAAAAAAATCTGAATCAGATAGACCGTTCACTTAGAATTTACCGATCAAAATGAATAATTTTGTACGGTGACGTCACAATCTCAGGTCTTCTGCTGACATTGAGCTTCAATCTCGTCTTCGATGGAAACTAAGAACAGATTTGGATTCAGAATAAAAATCTGAATCAGATAGACCGTTCACTTAGAATTTACCGATCAAAATGAATAATTTTGTACGGTGACGTCACAATCTCAGGTCTTCTGCTGACATTGAGCTTCAATCTCGTCTTCGATGGAAACTAAGAACAGATTTGGATTCAGAATAAAAATCTGAATCAGATAGACCGTTCACTTAGAATTTACCGATCAAAATGAATAATTTTGTACGGTGACGTCACAATCTCAGGTCTTCTGCTGACATTGAGCTTCAGTCTCATCTTCGATGAAAACTAAGAACAGATTTGGATTCAGAATAAAAATCTGAATCAGATAGACCGTTCACTTAGAATTTACCGATCAAAATGAATAATTTTGTACGGTGACGTCACAATCTCAGGTCTTCTGCTGACATTGAGCTTCAGTCTCATCTTCGATGAAAACTAAGAACAGATTTGGATTCAGAATAAAAATCTGAATCAGATAGACCGTTCACTTAGAATTTACCGATCAAAATGAATAATTTTGTACGGTGACGTCACAATCTCAGGTCTTCTGCTGACATTGAGCTTCAATCTCATCTTCGATGAAAACTAAGAACAGATTTGGATTCAGAATAAAAATCTGAATCAGATAGACCGTTCACTTAGAATTTACCGATCAAAATGAATAATTTTGTACGGTGACGTCACAATCTCAGGTCTTCTGCTGACATTGAGCTTCAGTCTCATCTTCGATGAAAACTAAGAACAGATTTGGATTCAGAATAAAAATCTGAATCAGATAGACCGTTCACTTAGAATTTACCGATCAAAATGAATAATTTTTGTACGGTGACGTCACAATCTCAGGTCTTCTGCTGACATTGAGCTTCAGTCTCATCTTCGATGAAAACTAAGAACAGATTTGGATTCAGAATAAAAATCTGAATCAGATAGACCGTTCACTTAGAATTTACCGATCAAAAATGAATAATTTTTGTACGGTGACGTCACAATCTCAGGTCTTCTGCTGACATTGAGCTTCAATCTCATCTTCGATGAAAACTAAGAACAGATTTGGATTCAGAATAAAAATCTGAATCAGATAGACCGTTCACTTAGAATTTACCGATCAAAATGAATAATTTTGTACGGTGACGTCACAATCTCAGGTCTTCTGCTGACATTGAGCTTCAGTCTCATCTTCGATGAAAACTAAGAACAGATTTGGATTCAGAATAAAAATCTGAATCAGATAGACCGTTCACTTAGAATTTACCGATCAAAATGAATAATTTTTGTACGGTGACGTCACAATCTCAGGTCTTCTGCTGACATTGAGCTTCAGTCTCATCTTCGATGAAAACTAAGAACAGATTTGGATTCAGAATAAAAATCTGAATCAGATAGACCGTTCACTTAGAATTTACCGATCAAAATGAATAATTTTTGTACGGTGACGTCACAATCTCAGGTCTTCTGCTGACATTGAGCTTCAATCTCATCTTCGATGAAAACTAAGAACAGATTTGGATTCAGAATAAAAATCTGAATCAGATAGACCGTTCACTTAGAATTTACCGATCAAAATGAATAATTTTTGTACGGTGACGTCACAATCTCAGGTCTTCTGCTGACATTGAGCTTCAGTCTCATCTTCGATGAAAACTAAGAACAGATTTGGATTCAGAATAAAAATCTGAATCAGATAGACCGTTCACTTAGAATTTACCGATCAAAAATGAATAATTTTTGTACGGTGACGTCACAATCTCAGGTCTTCTGCTGACATTGAGCTTCAATCTCATCTTCGATGAAAACTAAGAACAGATTTGGATTCAGAATAAAAATCTGAATCAGATAGACCGTTCACTTAGAATTTACCGATCAAAATGAATAATTTTTGTACGGTGACGTCACAATCTCAGGTCTTCTGCTGACATTGAGCTTCAGTCTCATCTTCGATGAAAAACTAAGAACAGATTTGGATTCAGAATAAAAATCTGAATCAGATAGACCGTTCACTTAGAATTTACCGATCAAAATGAATAATTTTGTACGGTGACGTCACAATCTCAGGTCTTCTGCTGACATTGAGCTTCAGTCTCATCTTCGATGAAAACTAAGAACAGATTTGGATTCAGAATAAAAATCTGAATCAGATAGACCGTTCACTTAGAATTTACCGATCAAAATGAATAATTTTGTACGGTGACGTCACAATCTCAGGTCTTCTGCTGACATTGAGCTTCAGTCTCATCTTCGATGAAAACTAAGAACAGATTTGGATTCAGAATAAAAATCTGAATCAGATAGACCGTTCACTTAGAATTTACCGATCAAAAATGAATAATTTTTGTACGGTGACGTCACAATCTCAGGTCTTCTGCTGACATTGAGCTTCAGTCTCATCTTCGATGAAAACTAAGAACAGATTTGGATTCAGAATAAAAATCTGAATCAGATAGACCGTTCACTTAGAATTTACCGATCAAAAATGAATAATTTTTGTACGGTGACGTCACAATCTCAGGTCTTCTGCTGACATTGAGCTTCAATCTCATCTTCGATGAAAACTAAGAACAGATTTGGATTCAGAATAAAAATCTGAATCAGATAGACCGTTCACTTAGAATTTACCGATCAAAAATGAATAATTTTGTACGGTGACGTCACAATCTCAGGTCTTCTGCTGACATTGAGCTTCAGTCTCATCTTCGATGAAAACTAAGAACAGATTTGGATTCAGAATAAAAATCTGAATCAGATAGACCGTTCACTTAGAATTTACCGATCAAAAATGAATAATTTTTGTACGGTGACGTCACAATCTCAGGTCTTCTGCTGACATTGAGCTTCAGTCTCATCTTCGATGAAAACTAAGAACAGATTTGGATTCAGAATAAAAATCTGAATCAGATAGACCGTTTCACTTAGAATTTACCGATCAAAAATGAATAATTTTTGTACGGTGACGTCACAATCTCAGGTCTTCTGCTGACATTGAGCTTCAGTCTCATCTTCGATGAAAAACTAAGAACAGATTTGGATTCAGAATAAAAAAATCTGAATCAGATAGACCGTTCACTTAGAATTTACCGATCAAAAATGAATAATTTTTGTACGGTGACGTCACAATCTCAGGTCTTCTGCTGACATTGAGCTTCAGTCTCATCTTCGATGAAAACTAAGAACAGATTTGGATTCAGAATAAAAATCTGAATCAGATAGACCTTTCACTTAGAATTTACCGATCAAAATGAATAATTTTTGTACGGTGACGTCACAATCTCAGGTCTTCTGCTGACATTGAGCTTCAGTCTCATCTTCGATGAAAACTAAGAACAGATTTGGATTCAGAATAAAAAAATCTGAATCAGATAGACCGTTCACTTAGAATTTACCGATCAAAAATGAATAATTTTTGTACGGTGACGTCACAATCTCAGGTCTTCTGCTGACATTGAGCTTCAGTCTCATCTTCGATGAAAACTAAGAACAGATTTGGATTCAGAATAAAAAAATCTGAATCAGATAGACCGTTTCACTTAGAATTTACCGATCAAAAATGAATAATTTTTGTACGGTGACGTCACAATCTCAGGTCTTCTGCTGACATTGAGCTTCAGTCTCATCTTCGATGAAAACTAAGAACAGATTTGGATTCAGAATAAAAATCTGAATCAGATAGACCTTTCACTTAGAATTTACCGATCAAAATGAATAATTTTGTACGGTGACGTCACAATCTCAGGTCTTCTGCTGACATTGAGCTTCAGTCTCATCTTCGATGAAAACTAAGAACAGATTTGGATTCAGAATAAAAATCTGAATCAGATAGACCGTTCACTTAGAATTTACCGATCAAAATGAATAATTTTGTACGGTGACGTCACAATCTCAGGTCTTCTGCTGACATTGAGCTTCAGTCTCATCTTCGATGAAAACTAAGAACAGATTTGGATTCAGAATAAAAATCTGAATCAGATAGACCGTTCACTTAGAATTTACCGATCAAAATGAATAATTTTGTACGGTGACGTCACAATCTCAGGTCTTCTGCTGACATTGAGCTTCAGTCTCATCTTCGATGAAAACTAAGAACAGATTTGGATTCAGAATAAAAATCTGAATCAGATAGACCGTTTCACTTAGAATTTACCGATCAAAAATGAATAATTTTGTACGGTGACGTCACAATCTCAGGTCTTCTGCTGACATTGAGCTTTCAGTCTCATCTTCGATGAAAACTAAGAACAGATTTGGATTCAGAATAAAAAAATCTGAATCAGATAGACCGTTCACTTAGAATTTACCGATCAAAAATGAATAATTTTGTACGGTGACGTCACAATCTCAGGTCTTCTGCTGACATTGAGCTTCAGTCTCATCTTCGATGAAAAACTAAGAACAGATTTGGATTCAGAATAAAAATCTGAATCAGATAGACCGTTCACTTAGAATTTACCGATCAAAATGAATAATTTTGTACGGTGACGTCACAATCTCAGGTCTTCTGCTGACATTGAGCTTCAGTCTCATCTTCGATGAAAACTAAGAACAGATTTGGATTCAGAATAAAAATCTGAATCAGATAGACCGTTCACTTAGAATTTACCGATCAAAATGAATAATTTTGTACGGTGACGTCACAATCTCAGGTCTTCTGCTGACATTGAGCTTCAGTCTCATCTTCGATGAAAACTAAGAACAGATTTGGATTCAGAATAAAAATCTGAATCAGATAGACCGTTCACTTAGAATTTACCGATCAAAAATGAATAATTTTGTACGGTGACGTCACAATCTCAGGTCTTCTGCTGACATTGAGCTTCAGTCTCATCTTCGATGAAAACTAAGAACAGATTTGGATTCAGAATAAAAAAATCTGAATCAGATAGACCGTTTCACTTAGAATTTACCGATCAAAATGAATAATTTTGTACGGTGACGTCACAATCTCAGGTCTTCTGCTGACATTGAGCTTCAGTCTCATCTTCGATGAAAACTAAGAACAGATTTGGATTCAGAATAAAAATCTGAATCAGATAGACCGTTTCACTTAGAATTTACCGATCAAAAATGAATAATTTTGTACGGTGACGTCACAATCTCAGGTCTTCTGCTGACATTGAGCT
>CAJGYM010000270.1:0-12453 GCA_904845305.1 Caenorhabditis auriculariae | reverse complement strand
GAGTAGTGTGAGTGTGTTAGTTTCGTCATCATTTAAACGAGTTTATTGTCTATGTTATTACAATGTACTTTTTCAAGACTTTTCTCGCCAGAGGTGGAAGGCAGCCCTTGGCATCGCGGCCAAGCCAAGCCATTTAGCCGAACGATAGAAATGAACCAATAATTCACGGGGTCTTTGGCAACTAGATCAAGTTCACGGCGATAACGCCCTGACTTTCATTTTTTTGTAAAAAAATTTGATTTTGATAGCAAGTTTGTCTTGATACCCTACTGTAACGGATATTCAAGGAGGAAGTTTTAACTGAAGCGGATTAGTAAGGTACATTTTCAATCTCACTAAAGAACTACTTGGACTCAGTGACAAATTTCGAGTTGAAAACTTCAGGGGCCAGTCTCATGATTGTTTTTTTGAGTAGGTTCCACTCCTCTCGACTGCAAATTTTTCTTGCAATTTCCTTGATTTCTATTGATATAAAAAGGAAAAATTTTGAAGGAAATTTTCTCAATAAAGATCGTAATTCAGGTATTTATTCATATTTGTATGGACTTTTCTGTAGCAAAAAGGCGAAAGTTGCCTTTCGACATAGTGAAATGCTACCAAACTCTTATTCATTTCAACTAGAACGCGCGAAGATCTTTTTATAATGGTTTACTGAAATGGGGTCTCCTGTTCTTAAAAAATAATCTCTGATAATGTGATGGCGGGCTATAACTTCAGAAAAAAATGAATAAAAAAATTTAGTAAGTTAAGAAATTTTTGAAAGAAAAACGGCCATCGAACGTTTTTTTGGAACGGTTTTTAATCATGAAATTTCGATGTTTTCATCATTATCCGTAAAAACTAAACTAATGGCATAGCGACAAAAAGATTGTTTGAACAAATTTATAGAAAATTTCAAACCCAAAAAAAGACCTTCCGTGTTATTTAAGCGAAGCAATAACTTCTTCTTGGCAGGAAAAAGGTATTAAAAGTTTTCTCTAGCTCAATCACAGCCTCAAATCGTTTTTTTCAAAAAAAGTGACCTATATTTTTTAAAAATTAAAAAGAAGAAAAAAAGCAAATTGAATCAACAGCAGAAAAGAGCAATTCGCAGTGTGTGGTCTCAAAAATAAAGTTTTCAAATTTTCACAGATGACTGAAGCAACAACTACTTCAATGGAAATTACATCAACTACAACGATGACTACGACTACCACAAGCGGTTCAAAAACATTTGCAAAACTATTATAAAGCTCAAAATAATTTCCGCGAAATGCAAAATGGTCTCTGACTATCCAAAAATATAGTTATCTTTTCCTTTCTTTAACGGGTTTTTTTGCATTTCGCGGAGTCACTTTGAACAATGCACGAGTTTCAGAAAAACAACTTGAATCATTTAGGATGTCCCTGCAACTCAGATACATTAAAAATCGATCCGCAGGGTCCTGATGATTACCGACCCGTTATAAGGTTAACTAACCTTTTTTTATGTTGTCTTGAATTAGTTCGTGTTATGCAACACGGCTACATTGAAGAGTGGCTTACTGAATTTATTTTCAGAAAAAAAAACTAATGAGCATGAAAATCTCGTTTGAATAGATACTGTTTAGGCGGTTTCAAGAGCTACAGTACCGCTCAAAAAGTATATTAAGTTTTTGGTTTTTTTGAGGATATCTCAGCGAGTACTTATCCGATTTATACATAACTTTCAATGATAATGTAAAATATACTTTGAAACATATATGGTATACAAAGACATGTCCGCAATCACTGTGACGCGTTTTTAGGCATTTTTATTGAATTCAATGTTTTTCATGCTTTTATTTTTATTTATTTTTTTATCAAATTTTTTTAAAAAGTAATAGTGCTGCCATATGTTTTTCCCATGTTTTTCAAACATGGGAAGAATCTCTGAGGATTTGACTGATAACGACAAAAGAACCATCGTTGTGGGTCGTCAAAATGGACTGACCATGATGACGTTGGCAGGAATGTTCGGCGTGACAGAGGCGTGCATTTCTCAGTCCCTAAAGCGTCGGAAAGCTCAAGATGGCTCTACTAAGAGCCAACGCACTGGAAGATCACGTGTCACTGATGGTAATGACGATAGAAACATTTTGAAGACGTCTAGAACCAATCCAAGACACCGCCCCTACGATCAGACGGGAAGTTTTCTCGAATTCGCCATCTTCGCCATCCGTCTCGACCGTGAAACGAGGTCTCAATGCTGCTGGAATCATGGGAAGACGTCCAGTGAAGAAACCGCTGATTTCTGAAAAGAATCGAGCCGCCAGGGTGAAGTGGACGAAGGAGCATCTCAACTGGACCCGTCAAGACTGGAACAAAATTCTGTGGTCCGACGAAAGCAAGTTCCTCCTCTTCGGGAGTGACGGAATTCAGTGGGTTCGTGGACCAATTGAGTCCAGATATCATCCAAAATACCAATTACCCACTGTGAAACATGGTGGAGGACCGTTTCGTCGGACCACAGAATCTTGTTCCAGTCTTGACGGGTCCAGTTGAGATGCTCCTTCGTCCACTTCACCCTGGCGGCTCGATTCTTTTCAGAAATCAGCGGTTTCTTCACTGGACGTCTTCCCATGATTCCAGCAGCATTCAGACGTCGTTTCACGGTCGAGACGGATGGCGGAGATGGCGAATTCAAGAAAAATTCCCGTCTGATCGTAGGGGCGGTGAGTCTTGGATTGGTTCTAGGCGTCTTCAAAATGTTTCTATCGCCATTACGATCACTGAAACGTGGTCTTCCAGTGCGTTGGCTCTTAGTAGAGCCATCTTGAGCTTTCCGACGCTTTAGGGACTGAGAAATGCACGCCTCTGTCACGTCGAACATTCCTGCCAACGTCATCATGGTCAGTCCATTTTGACGACCCACAACGATGGTTCTTTTGTCGTTATCAGTCAAATCCTTTTTTTCAGAGATTCTTCCCATGTTTGAAAACATGGGAAAAAACATATGGCAGCACTATTACTTTTTAAAAAATTTTGATAAAAAAATAAATAAAAAAATAAAAAGCATGAAAACATTGAATTCAATAAAAAAATGCCTAAAACGCGTCACAGTGATTGCGGACATGTCTTTGTATACCATATATGTTTCAAAGTATATTTTACATTATCCCTGAAAGTTATGTATAAATCGGATAAGTACTCGCTGAGATATCCTCAAAAAAACCAAAAACTTAATATACTTTTGAGCGGTACTGTATAGTTTAAAAATGCAGCGGTGCTTTTTCGTTGAACACTTTTTCATGAATGAAATCATAGTTTTGAGAGTTTTGCCGCATTCCTTTTGAGCTATAAATTCGAACAAAGGCCGTTAATTATTGACCGCTGCTGTATGATTTCAGTGGAAACTCATGTTCGTCAGTATTTACCTGTAATTCTCCTAGTGGAAGCTGTACCGCAGTATTGGTGAGTTTTTGTGTCAGAAAGAAATCTAACTTTTCGCTGCAAGCAGAACTTCCGGTGAAGAGTTTACGATTTTAGGTTTACGCCAACAACGATCCTACAAATGGTTTGAAGATTAACGAAGGTCCTTTAGTTTCGACTATCAGCGTTATGTGCAACACAGACGGTGTTTGGTTTTTTGTGGATCAAGTAGGACCGTTCTCCGAGTAAGTTTTGTAGCAAATTTCACTTTTTGCTGCAAACTGGAGCTATTTGAGAAACTAGAGTGGTTACTCTGCTCTTGGTGCTGAAACAGTGTTTACGATAGAAATTTTGTAATTAGGTGAAACATGGGCTTCATAAATTGAAGTCAGTACAACCTACGAACATTAAATTTGACTTTTTTTTTGTTGAGAAAACTACTTTCTTGGGCGAAAAACAATTTTTTAAAACTTTTTTTCGAAAACTTTGTAAACCAACCCCTCCTTCCAGACTTATTGAGTTCTGTAATCGCTCACGTAGTGTTGAAGCCTACCGTAAGCACTGCTTCATACACCAGCCAATCATGCAAAAGCTTTCAAAAATAAAAACAAAAAAATAAAAAAATAAACATTACAGTTTTCACGCCCTCTCCTGCATTGATAAATCTATTGCAAACTGCTAATAAACGTTTCATCCTGATGTCTTTAAATGCAAGTCGGTGATAAATAAAAATTTTTGTTTGTCGACTGTTCTAAACTTTGAATATTTTTTTGATACAAATAGATTACACATAACAAACACAGTTCAGTTAAAAAAATACACGGTAATCAGAAGTCGCCTGACTAGTATCTTGAATATACCTTACGCAAACACCTTTTTAAAAATTAAATTTTTCACATCAAGCTATGCTTTGTCGAAAAAAGTGTCGATTACGTCTCTTTGAGCCTAGTTTTTTGGAAAAAAGTAGATTTCTAAAGGCTAGACTGCTTTGATTTCTTCAAAAAAATTTTTCGGCTTCAAAGTCAATTTAAAAAAATGTCTCACATCATACAAACTGCAAGAATTAGCTCAGGGACTATTTTTGAGAAAGCTTTTTCGCAAAAAGACATCGATGAAAAGTGGAAGAAAAATGAAGAGATACGACTGCGAAGAGGCCTTTTGCCGCAAAATTTCTCTTCATTTTGCGACACTTCGAAACTCCTTGATAAAATTTCAGGTTGAAGACGCACCCTATACAGAATTCGAATCTACGACGACATGTACAAATCATTGAACACTAGCCACAGCATAAGAAGCAGAGAAACGGAAAAATAAAAAAAAAGTTTCTCTTTTTCCCCCTGACGTGAACACAAACCCAAAAGTACCGTATCTCAAAATTTTCCACAGTAACCTAAGCTTGAAAAAAAATTGAAAGCTAAGGAAATAGCGTGTTAGGTCTAAGAGGCTTGGAGGGACGTTAGGGCTTAAAAAATGAGCCAGGCCTATACAGGGTGGCTCAAAATTACCCGCACAAGCTATAAGTGCTGTATATAAAAAAGTAAAAGTCAGAAAACCATGGGAATCAACAAAAAGTTTATTCATGATCATAACAACAATTATAAGCTAATCGTGTTCCATCCGACCTCCTCTCTTTCCGATGACAGCACGAAGACGTCTAGGGTAGGCGTTGATGGTTGCACGCAGGTAATCTGGCGACAAAGCGTCCTATTTCTTGACCAGGGTCTTCTTCAGGGCCTCGATACTTGAGTGGGGTTTGACGTTGACCTTGTTCTGCAAAACCCCAAAAGGAGCAGTCCAAAGGATTGAGGTCTCGTGAAAACGGTGGCCGTTAGTCCTTCGGGATGAACGCAGGCAAACGACTCTCGGACCACTGTTGCGACAACTTGGCTGTGTGTGCTGTAGCACCGCCTTGTTGGAACACCCAGTGACGTCTATTGAAGTGCTTCTGAGTCCAGGGAAGAAGTGTCTTTTCCAAAATCTCCGAAATGTAGACTTCCTTGTCGATTTTGACTTCTTGATCGACAAATAGCAATGGTGTTTTGCCATCAGCAGACCCTGATCCGAAAACCATCACACTAGCGGGGTGAGAGGCTTGATGAATGGTCCTTCCGTTGCCAAAAGCTTCCTCAGACGTCTTAGCAAGTACTCGATGATTCTGAGAGTTGAAATCGGCCTGTACCGTGAACAGCTTTTCGTCAGAGAACGTTGTAACCAAGTGTTCACTAGTGCGCGTGCGCTGAAGGAGCTCTCTTGATATTTCGAGCCGTTTCTTGGTTGTAGCTTCCGAGAGAATGGCTGCTTATTTTACATGCTAACAGATGAGCTTCAGCTTGTCTTTGAGGATCCTTTCCATCAAACTTTGACTAGTTTTCATATCTTTCGCCATCTTTCTGATGCTCCGAAGTGGATTTCTTCTGATTCTCTCTTTCACAGCTTTGATCCGGTCTGGAGTGACGGCTGTTGCTTTTCTTCCTCTCCTACATCTATCCAAGGACGTGCTGAGCTTTTTGAAACGAGAAATCGAGTCATAGACGGTTCTACTTGGGACTGCGAGCCGTTTAATGATGTCAGCCGGAGCGACTCCTACTTTGAAAAGGTGCAGAATGAAAGAGCGATGTGGATTCGGTGTGATAAAATCTCATTTTCCATAATTTTTCTTTTGGTCCCTACGAGTACAAGATTCTTCCTCAAGTTTTTTTAGGAGATTTTTCCTCGGAGGCTATGGGATTTAACAGATCTTGTTTCCAAGATCTATTATCTAGATATATATAATTTATCCATGCTTGTTCTTCAGGCTGGGCGATCTAGGCTATGTCAGCCGGGGCTTTTAGACGTTTTTTGCGAATAGACTGCGCCACGAATAAATTTTTTTGGAATCTTATAAACTTTTTTATCCGGACGAAAAAAACATTCACTCATAAGTTTCTTTTTCTATTGTTAAAAAAACGCGACTTTGACTCAGAGTTTCTCTTAATATCTTAAGTAAGTGAAAAATGAAACCAAAAACGTTTTTGTCAAACAAACGTCTGATTTTTCGACTTAATAACATGCTTTTTTTGGACTTGGCCGGCCGTTATGAGTTGAGGCCCCGCAAAGGCCGGGCAGGGTATGACTTAGAAAATGATAGGCTATCGGCCCGGCTCTTGTCGCCAGCTGTTATCCAAACCGTGATCTTTCCGCTCCTGAACATCCGAACCAGTCAATTATCAAGCAAAACGAAACCTTTTTTTCATTTTGAGCGGTGACCGCTTTCTGAGTTTTTCTTTCCAGAAGCTGGAGCAGACTTCTTTATCTTTCTGTGGCGTAAGTTTCTGTTTGATGTTTTTAAATCTCTGACTGGACTGAAACGCCGATTAAAAAGCCGTGTAGAACTTTTTTTCTCCCAAAAAGGGACTAATAATCATGTTTATAAGCCGAAAAAAATTTTTTTCACCGGTGTGCCGAATTTAAATAGAAATCTATGTTATTTTAAATAAAAAAATTTTGATCAATTTCAACAATATCAACAGATTCCCCTAGAAGATTTTTTTGACAAAAAACGACTTTTGCACAAAAAAGTTTCGAACCCGGGTCATAGACACCACAGCGCAAAGACTCTAGCCACTATACTACGCTGCCAACTAGAGTCTAGGGCTCGTACGCGAACGACATGCCCTCTTGCTTTACATCACTTATTCAGCGGTAAACTTTGAAGCTTCATAACTCGAAAACGAGATCTATTGCGAGAAATTTTAATCGTGTTCTGGAAAGAGGAGATCTTATAGTATCTTTAAGCAAAGTTTCATCAAAAGTTCAACCGGCCACCAAAAACACTTCCCTTGTGAGCTTTTCGGCCCGGATGAACATCGGTCAAAATTGAGAAAAAAAGGCTTCGGCTCGGTTGATAATGTATGGAACGATCAGGTGCAGAAAAATCACTTTGGAGCGGATCGGAGAGAAAGGTCACAAATTGAACGATAATTGGCTGGATGAAATGCAAAAAATGTTTTTATGACAATTGGAAATTGGACGGCAATAGGAAAACCAAACCCGAGACCTAATAACCGGAAGTCGGCAGCTTATGCGCTGAGACCAACTATTCTTATTCTCACCAAAAGCAACCTCTGCTCATTATACTCTTCCGTCATTCATACAGTTGTTGATTCGATCAAAAAGTTTCTGATAACTCCGTGTTGCTAGGTATGGTAGGAGGAGCTTCGGAAAAAAAAGCGAAAGTGGGCGGGCTGAAGATAGGTGTGGCTCATAGAGATTGAGCAATTATTAGCTCCGCCTACATGTCATCCAGTTTGAAAACGAAAAATTTCAAAAATTTGAATTTTTTTCTTGATGATTTCTTTCTTTCCTGGCGCGAAATTCCCCATGTTATAGTCTGTGTGCCGCGAATTGAAATTTCACGGAACGATATTCCGCTGTTCCGCTGCGTGCGGTCGCGAAGCGTCTTCCAAATCTAGGTCACGCTTTCAATTGATTGTAATTGCTGTGGGAGCACATGAAAGTAGAGTACCTTAATAAGAAAAAAAGAAAAAAATATTTTAAAAAGCGCGACCGAGGTTCGCAAAGGCGCGCAGCGGCACAGCGGCACAATATCGTTCCGTGAAATTTCAAGTCATGGCGACAATATTGGCTTAAAAAAGTCAAAACTAAATAACAGAATGCACTAGTCATAGCTTGCTATAGAGATATACTTGCAGATGATGAAATCGCTTCCTACTTTAATCCTTCTTCTTCTTCTATCAGAAACTCTTTGCGATGAAAAGAGCGACTGTAAGTACCTTTGAAATTCAATTCGAATGGAACTCGTTGAGAAGGAAAACAACGCATCGCTTTTGATAATCAGCAATGAGACCGCTTGAGTTTTTGTGTCATTTGCAAAAAAAGGATTGAGTAATGCGTTTTTTGTTTTTCCGGCAGGGTCTTAGATGGTGAATCGTTTTCATTATTGCCGGCCCAGGCCGGGTTGGGCCGGCAAACGTCTTAAAACCGTTTTTGCAAGCAAAAAATCATCGATTTGGTGGTAAGAAGAGGCGGGGCTTTTGCGCTCCCCTAACTTTCAATTCAATCCAATTCAATTTATTCAGACTTAAGAAAAAGATGTAGAAAATCTCTGCTGAATCATGGTATAATCGAAGAGTTAGTCGTTGGCGCGGATTACGGTCCACAATCTCTGTCCAATAAGTCCCGGCACAGCTAGCGTTGGGAAATACTGTGGGCTTGTTGGTAGTACCAGCGAATAAACTGCTTCACCATGTTGGAACAGTACAACGCCGAGCTTGTCCAGGGCTGACGGGCGTCGGAATATTATCCCATGAGAGAGCGGCAAAGAGACCGACCAGTCGACGTGATGAAATGAGATAATAATCCTCTTCCCTAACTTTGCTTTGAGAGAACAAAAGCATAAATGAAAACGTTTGATTTCAACGACTAACTTCTCTTTCGAATAACCATTCCAAAAACTATTTGAAAAATTTCGGAAATCACGACTTTCACTAATGCTGTTTCGCATTTTTCTCGTCAATGATTTGCGAATCCCCAAAATTGACGAATTATCGGTTGAAAAAAACTGGTTTGAAGCTCTGTTAGTGAGCAAAGCGCTAATTGAAAAAAATTCATATTTCTTGTTTTCCTATGTAATCAACATCGCTCTACAAAACTAGATAACTTTCAAATCCAGCAATTTTTTTGAAATGTAACCCGAACAAGAAGAAAAACTGCCACAAAAAAAGTCGATACAGTTTACAAAAACAAACTCGTTTTACAAAAACTACATGCGTTTCACATCTGAATTTTGGATATGTTATTCATTATGACATCTTTCAAAAAATATATCAAAAACAAAAAAATTCTGGCGGTGCCGAAAAACGAAGCTTGTAAAGTTACACATTCAAAAAAACACAAAAGTTTGGAGCAAGAATGCGAAAAACTTCAGCGACAACCTAGTGATTTTCTTTGTTTAAAAATTAATAAACGTGAAAAACAAAAACAAAATCAGTAAATCGAGCAAAAATAAGTTTCAGTTTGCATTTACAAAAAAAGGCTCGCAAAAATTAATCACGTTTTTGGAGCGTTTCACAAGAGCAATATCGTTTCACGTTTTTATGTTTTTGCCATTACAATTTTACATTTTTAGAGATAAAATTTAAAAATCTGGCGGTGCCGAAAAAAAGAATGAGCATTTTGAATGACCGAAAACGGTCAACTTTTTCATTTTTGCGCGTCGAAGCGTGTCGTGTGTGTGACATTGCGCCGTTCTGAAGGAATATAAGTGTTTTGCGGCCGAAAAATGGGTGGTATGAAAAAAAGACCAGCGAAAAATCCAAACGGCGACTTTTTCCAATTTTTTTCATATTGCTAGGAAACTTTCCGACGGCCACTTTTCCGCCGAATCCCTTTCCGACTTTTTCTTTCCTTTAGATTTTTCGGTTTATAAGAAATCTATTTACCTTTTTCTTACTTCTTTGTGTTTTAATCATGAACCAACTACCTACTTTATATAGGAAGATTTAAAAATGAAGATTTCATCGAGAAAAAGTCGGAAAGGTGGCCGTCGGAAAGTTCCCAAGCGATATGAAAAAATCGGAAAAGTCGCCGTTTGAAATTTCGCTGGTATTTTTTTCATACCACCGAATTTTTTGCAAAAAATTTACCGAATTGAGTCCAATCTACTTCGTCGTTTGGATCGACGAACTTCGACTTTCTCACAGCGTTTTGGATGTTCTTCCTCATGCTTTTTTTGGAGGGAAGCATTCTAAGATTTGCTTCCGGCGTTTTCAAGTAGATATTTGTAACACAAGCAGCGGTCGGCATCCCTTGAACTCGTGCAACTTTTGCCTCTCTCATCATGCTTCTAATCTGAAATTAAAAATAATTTTTAAAAATTATAATAACTGATTAGGATGGAAATCGATAAAAAAAGTTTAATTTTTACTGTATTTTTTTCTCTGGCTTCGCTGAGTGTGTACATTCTCCAACTATCTGGAATTTGTTGTTTTTGATGAATAGCTGCGAATGACATCGGCCCATAGAGCAACTGCAAAGTTAAGATAATTAAGGCTGGCTTATAATAATTGAAAACCGGCAAATAAGTGTGGAGTCTTTACGCCGCCATCGTTTGGGCGAAAAAAACGTATCATTGAACTGGAACTGCTGATTTCCTCTTTTTGAAAATGACCTTAAAAAAATTTGAAAATTGAAAAATTTTTCAAACCCTTCACAAGTTGAGTTCCTTTTTAATGACGGTCGGATTCCATGTGTATTGACCAGTTTCATTCAGACTGTATTCTTTCATCACGCTGAAATGAAAAAAAGAATAAAGATGCATATATGAATATTAGGAATTTAAAGAGAAATACCGATTTATTTCTGCATCGCTGATGATTCCTTCCAAAAACAATCTCGTGCCGATTTTTCTTTTTTTCGGAGTCAGACCTTTCTTGTTCCGACGAAGAGTGCTGAAAATAAAAATTTTTGTGGGCTCTGTGAAAATAACTTACAGATTTGTAAGAATCAGCGTCACTCAAGTAATCAAGCATATCATCCATTGTTTCTCTTACAGATCTTTTCTTCTTCACTCATTCTGTAATTGAAACGCAGAACAAAAACTATTATAAACAAAGTCCCAACAGCCATCACGACGAAAAATTATTACGAAAAAAATTTTTTTTTCTCGAAACAAAAATTGAGATCTTTTTCCGATGCGAGGATCATACCGCGATGGGAAAGAGGGAATAACAGAAAAAAACGAAAAATGTGTGAAAAAAATCCAAAAAAATGAAAAAGGTAAAAAAAGTCGGAAAAAAAGTTCCGTCGGAAAGGTGTTTATCGATTTTTGCGCAAGCAGTATGCATACACGGTGACATACACCGCCCGCGATTTCGCGGTCTTCGATTAATTCGCCAACGCAAATTTCGTTAATCTTATTTTCATACCCCCGAAAAAAATGGGAAATCCGGGATTAAAAATTCAGAAATTTGTGTTTTTTTCTATGATAATTGATATTATTTTTTTCATTCTCCTGTTTATGTAACTGTTAGACTGCCTTCTCTTGATGATTTGAACAGAAAATATCATATAATAGTTTTTCCGTTGGTGCCGAGGATCCTTTTTTCTTATTTATCGAACTAATTATATTTGTAAAGACCTTAAACTGGGTGAATAACAATCAGAGAGGCCTTCTCAGCAGTTATCAACAAAAAAACCGATTCAAAAAAACGGTTGAATATGAATTCGAAAACGAGTCAAAACAGTGCGGCGGCAGCCGAAATTCGGAAATTCGATTCGGAAAGAATGGATTCAGTTGAAAGTACGCCGAAATTTTGGAAAACGCGAGATTTTTTGGTTTTCTCGCGCGTCACTAAAAGCTTCATAACTCGGCTCAAAATCAAAATGTTTCGAATAGCTAAACTGATTTGATTTTTGGTCAATCTGCTCTATCCGATGATATTAGATTCGACTATGCATTACTTTTTTTGAAAAATGGCTTGTGGTACCTAGACATGTACTCATCATGAAGATACCGGTTGGAATGAAGTATAAAGCTCTACGGAATAATGTTTGCATCTTACAGTTAAACTCATTCGAACATATATTTAACGTGTTTCAACTTTTTGTGCGATGAGTACGATTCCTGAAGAAAAACTAAAAGGAATACTTAAATATTTTTTTAGATTTCTTGTGCGTAACTCGTGGAATCAACTGCCCAACGTAAGTTTTTTTCTATTCGACCGACAAGAAAAACTTTGCAGAAGGTTCACGAAGTAAAAAAATCAGCTTCAAAAAAATTTTTTAATTCGAAAATGTATTCTTAAAGCTTGGCAAGCTACTTCAAGATAAAAAAAGAAAAACAAACATTTTGCCAGTGTAAACTGTACTGTCCAGTAGTCAAATATAGAAATGTTGAACAAGAGTTTTTTTCAATTGAAAAAAACTTCTTTTTCTTTTTCAGGGACAAGCAGTTTTCTACTCTCAAATTTCGAAGAAAAATGTAAACTTCTAATGTTTTTCCCTATATTATTGTACTAAATCAGAATCTGAAACATATATGCGAATTGAAACAAAATTATTTGAAGATCCACGGAGAAGCTGAAG
>CAJGYM010000269.1:0-13762 GCA_904845305.1 Caenorhabditis auriculariae | reverse complement strand
TTTTTTTCAGCTCAAAAAAATCAACTTCTTAATTGATCACTCTTGAACCTTTGAAAAAAGAAAAAAATTTTTTTCTAGACTTTCTTGGGAACTCGAAAAAAGGTTATAAGTATAGGTATAGTCGATGTGCCACGACTTGAAATTTCTTGGAACGACACTCCGTTGGGTGGCCGTGGCCGTGAAAGCGCCTTGCCTTTGCGAATTTCAGTCGCGCTTTCCATTTTTTCTTTCATTTGAAAATTTTCATTATTTTAATTATGTTTTAATAGTTTTCTCCGTGCCAAACTCATAATTATCTTTTCTAGTGGATAGACTGTTTCATTGATAAAAATAAAGTAGAGTAATTTTCGAATTTAAAGAGAAAATGCGTTTATAATATTTGAAAGTTTTTCATGAGATGGTTTTTGATTTTGTTCAATATATTCCGTTATTTTACCTTCATTGAGCCTTTATCGACATTTCTTTTTCATTTCAAAGAATGTAAATAATATCCCAATCAGAAATAAAATACACAGTGAATGATTTTTAAAAAAATTGAATGTTTCTACATCGACGAATTTTTATTTAAAAACAGATACATAAGTTCAAAGAAAAAAATCATTAGTTTGCTGGACATTTCGTTCAGCACATCGTTTCCACTGTTCCAATTGCCCACTGTTCACGCCATATTTCTGACTCATAGTTCAGCAATTCGATTTATCTAAAGCTCCATTTAAAAAGGAACGAAAAACCTTTCTTCAAATTATGGTGCATGTGCTCATGGAAGTAAACGTCTTCATTTTATAAGACACTCAATTTCTGACCATTAACGACTGCAAACAGACGATGAAAACATTAAAACATGGCCTTAAAAACACAGAAACTTTTGTAGAATATTGTGGTGTTTACGGCCTATTTCTCCCGCAAATCTTTTTGGTAAACCTTTGAAAACTTTTTTTGAGAAACGAGAAAAAAACAATATTAAAAGCAATTGACGAATACATGAAGTTTTTTTCAAACTTTTTATCGCTTTTTCGAGAAACATCATGAAATTTACTGTGTTCTTTTGTTTACATTTGTACAACAAAAATTTTTTTGCAACGATAATAATACATTTTGAAGACATAAAACAATTAAAAAAACGATCAAAAATCAGAATTAAAAACCAAAAATTAGCGTGGCCGAGGTTGGCAAATTCGCAAGATGCGCGCTACCGCACAAATGGAAACAGCGGAGTGTCGTTCCATGAAATTTCAACTTGTGGCACATCGACTATACCACAAGTCATTTTTTTTCGGATCATGGATAGTCGAATCCCATATCATCTGATAGAGCAGACTGTCAAAAAGTCAAATCCGTTTAGTTTTTTGAAAAATTGTGAGTTTGAGCCAAGTTATGAAGTTTATTAGTGGGAAGAAAACCACGAAATCTTGCGTTTTCCGATTTTTCGGCTGCTGTTAGGATTTGTTTTTCTATAGATTATAGAGGTTCTTGAAGTTTGCTCTTTAGGGACCACTTCATATCCCCTTACAGGGGCACTAAAGCTTGAAAAAGAGACCCTTATAGGGAGCAGTTTTTTATTCCTTTTAGGGGCTGTTTTTCACCTAACTTCTATAGGGACCTCTGGTGCTCCTAATATCCTGTTTTTTTTGCTAAAAGAGCTTGAAAATTTTTATATTTTTCGACTTACAATCAAAGTTTTTTAGAAACCGAATGTTTCATGTACACGGCTTTCGACACGACTAACAAAATAATCGTGATGGGATTCCGAGGAACTGTCGGAAATACTCAGCTTTCGGAAGAAATTGGAGCCTTTTTCCTGTTTGTTCCATTGATATTTGAATCGAAAATAAATGAAAAATGTTCCAGTGGGAAGAGGAAGTTCTTCAACGTTGGCTACGTCTTCGAGTACTTCTTCGACGCCTTCATGTACCTCTGGAATGGAGGTCTCAGCAGCCACATCCGCCAGTTGAAGTACCTTTATCCGGACTACGAACTTTGGGTTTCCACAAAACTCAATGAAAGGGAATAAAATGAGAATTTTCCAGGTTTGCGGCCATTCCCTGGGAGGTGCTCTTTCCTCTGTCGCCGCTTCTTATGTCGTTCAAATCGGCCTTTTCCAAGGCGAGAAAATCAAGCTTCTGACTGTCGGACAGCCAAGAACTGGGGACTATGATTACGCTATGTGGCATCAGAATACGGTTGGAAAAATCGAAAAAACAAGAAGTAGATTTTATTTTCAGTTCCCATATTCCTACCGTATCGTTCATCATAAAGATATTGTTCCACACGTTTCTCCTCAAATAATGCCTGATGGGGATGAGATGTTCCATCATCGGACTGAAATTTGGTGAGCAGTCTTCAAAATCCTCTGAATATGATTAGCATGATCAGAATCATTTTTGCGCTGATTAGAAAACATATCTGAGGTGTTAATTTCCAGGTACAACAACAACATGACAATCGGGTCGCCGTATCACATCTGCCTGGAAGCCGACGGGCCCCATTGCAGCAATACTCAACTTGATACCAGCTTTGAGGATCACATGATCTATTACGATACGGATATTGAAAAATATGGTGCTAGTGGATGTCCCAAAAAATAAATTTTGTGTGATTTCTTTTTTGAATCGAAAATTCGGGAAAAAGGAGGCGAGGTAGCGCAACAGGTCTTACTGGCTCACTGATATCAGGAAAGGACCTAGCGACGACTTGGCGCTCAAGCGGAACAAAAGCGGACGCGGACACTGGTAACGCAAAACGGACGTGCTCCAGACGTTTCTGACCGATTCTAGGGATCACTTAAGAGTGCTGGGGCTACTAAAGTGGTCACTAGAAAGGCTCCGACACGTCCGATTCGCGTCCCGTTCGCGTTATCAAGGTCCGAGGAACGAGAAGACGACTCGTAAAATTAATCTGGACCTTAAGAGAGTTTTTACCGACTTTTCGGGACTTTCAAAGTAAAAGGACCTCCCTAACCATTTAGGGAGTCCTATAAGGGTGTCCTTTATCCACAAACGCTCCAATGAAGGTCTACAGGCTTTCTGCAGAACCCCTGTAGTGGGTCCTAAATAACCCTTCAGGGGGTGTCCGAAAGAGGCGCCAAAGGGGTACTTTATTGGACCTCTGTGAGAAACTTTTTTCTCCCCTCTAGGACCCACTCCAGCTTTTACAGAATTCGAAAAAGACCGCCAAAAAAACTTTCAAAAAAGTTCCCCACCTTTCTGACTTTCAAATTTTCAAACAAAGCTTTTCACGGAACTCTTTTATCAGTCGAACTTGAGAACTTCTTATCAGTTTCCCCTGGAGAAATCAAAGATGGCGCATTCCAGCGTGTTGTTGGCTCCGCGGCTTTTGCTCGCAGAAAATGCTCCGCGAGCTTTTTCTTTCCGCCTTTTTGACGGTTTTGGTGGCCTCCGACAGTTGCGAAGACTGTCTTGCCAGTGGGAAACAGTTGGTTTTATTTATTTCTCATGAAAATTGGGGATATTTTATTGAAGACTGAGCCGTTTTTTTGAGCTCTCACATTTTATTAAAAAAAGTTCGATATCGGATACAGTGATTTCTGTAATAGTTCTTCGAAAAAAACTTTCTTATAATTGAAAAAAATTCTTTAAAAAAACTTCATATAATTTTTAGAACTTTCTGAGAATTTGCCATTTTTTTGTTAATCCAGATAAAAAGCTCTGAGTTCAACCTTGTCAGATTATCATACAGAATATGCTCAAAAAGGAGGTATTTTGATATATATTTTCAGAACTTCATTATCGTTTTTTTTTGACATGATATAGCCTTTTAAAATTCAATTATAGTAATGTAAAGGCGAAGGAGGCGGGGCAAGGGGCGGGACGCGTAGCGTGTGCGTTTGCGGTTCTTGGCACGTGTTCAATTCAATCGCCGCCGATTATTTAAAAAGCTCGGCAACCGCTCTTTTTCAATGTTTTCTACTATTTTTTGATGCACACATGAACATAATCAATAAATGATTGAAAAAGGAATGAAAAGAGCGAAAAAAAGGGCTTTTCAAAGAGTCGATGGCGGTTGAATTGAACACGTGCCAAGAACCGAGAACGCGTCCCGCCCCCTGCCACGCCTTTCAAGTCGGGAA
Organism: Caenorhabditis auriculariae; assembly: GCA_904845305.1. Lineage (NCBI taxonomy): Eukaryota > Metazoa > Nematoda > Chromadorea > Rhabditida > Rhabditidae > Caenorhabditis > Caenorhabditis auriculariae. Next base: position 9,675 of record CAJGYM010000269.1, on the reverse strand, counting down.
ACATTGACTATAAAATCAATCAATAAATTTCTTTATTTGAATGAATGTTTATTTCGCTCACAGACAGATCTGTGGCGTGGAGGAAGAGAACCATGAAAGTTATATTTGCCTCCACTTCGATAAAGTTCCACTTTAATCTAAAAAAATATTTTTAGGTCGAAATCGAAGAGAATCAAAAAAAGAAAAAAGTAATCTATAAACGAGTTGAATCATTTTGTGAAATTTGCAGCTTTCTTATCAAAAACCAATTTTTTTCAAACAACTTTCAAATCTTCTTTGGTCATCCTCAAAAAAACCATAACTCTGTTTAAGCCGTTCCAGTATTTATACACGCGTTTCGTAATAAAGTTATAGTGAACATGATGGATTGGTGGTGGTTCGAGTTTTAAGGCCGTTGCCTCTCAGTTGGTTTTCGTCTATTTGATATCGTTTGTAATTTGAATGGAGATGGACACCAATAATAGCCATATATGAACTGATGTGTAATTATGATATCTTTTTCGCAGACGCCTTGTCCATAGAGTGTCTAGAGAGAGGGATTTTAGTCTTACAGCATAGGTTTCTTTTTGGGAGAAGCCGTTTGGTGAATTTTTCTTTGAACCGATTCTAGCCTGTTTATGTCAGATTGGGTTAGTGGAGAGAATAGCTCCGATCCATACTCTAAAAATTGGTAGAATTTTTGGCTTTATAACAGTTCATAAAGTTTTTTTAACGGAAAAAGTGAAGCAACGGAAAAGATTATTGATTATACGAATGCTTTTTTTGACTATTATGTCGATATGATGATGCATTTTCAGATCGGAACTGAAATTAACTCATAAATCTCTAATCACCTCTTGTTTGGGGATGGATTCCTCTCCTATTCTATAGTCGTTCCAGATTCCCCTTCTTTTACCATACCGCACATAGACGCTTTTAGAGCTAGAAATAGATAGTTGCCTTTCTAAAAAGCCAGTATCTTATTGAGTTAATATCTGATTGCAGCTTGAGGTTATAATTATCAGTTTCTGAGCTTATGAATAATTTTTACGTCATCTGCATAAATGAGCATTTTGCTATTTTTTTACGACACTAGTTATATCATTTATGTATATCAAGAAAAACAACGGTCCTAAGCAGCTTCCTTGTGGAACCCCAGACAACACCTCGGTTTCGTTGGATACCTCATCATTGAGGCGGACAAATTGAGTTCTATTGGTTAAGTACTGTGAAAACCATTTGTGTAAGCGACCTTACTTACTTTGATACTTTGATGGTCCATCTTCGCTGATGTTCTCAGCGTGGACCACACGTTCTCCAGGCGGCTCGGTCTTGCGCGACGGTCATCCAGTGGCGGCCTGGCTGACTGATGTTCTTGCGGAAGTAGTCCGTCCATCTGGTCGGTGGGCGCCCGAGTGGGCACTTGATGTTTCTCGGAATCCAGTGTGTTAATCTCGTGGACCAGCGGTCGTCTTGTCTGCGGATGACGTGGCCGCCCCAACGATGTTTCCCGCGTTGTATGTGCTCTTCTAGATCCCGGATTTGGGATAGTTGACGGAGGTCTGTGCTCCTCTGTTCTTTTTTCCACCGCTCGAAGCGAGTGGTGCCGATGAGAGCACGTTCCAGTGCGCGGTAGGAAGTTCGTAGGGCGGTTGCATTTTTCTTCGTGTCAGGCCAGACTTCGGTACCGTAGGAGATGGCAGGGATTATCGACGCTTCGAAGATGTGAGCTCGCAGTTTTGGGTCTTTCAGCTGACTGGTGACTTCTTTGATGGAAGGCGGCCCATCCAGCGCGTTTGCGTCTGCCGATCTCTGCTTGCAGGTCGTTCACCATGTTTACTTCCCGGCCAAGGTAGATGTAGGATGTGACCTACTGAAGGTCGCGGCCCTCAAGGGTGACTTTGCCTTGGTCGCAGAAGCGGTTCTTCATCCACTGCGTCTTCTTGACGTTCATCTTAAGGCCGATCTTCTTGCCGACTTCGTCCAGATCGTTCAGCATAGAGGAAAGTTCGGTGGTGGAGCTTGAGAAGAGTACGATGTCGTCGGCGAAGCGGAGGTTTGTGAGGACCTTGCCGTCGATGTTGATGCCTCTGATGTCTGTACTGTCTTCCCAGTCGTGCTCTTCGTCCCATCCAAGTTGGCGCATCGCGTCTTCTAGTGCCGTGGAGAACAACTTGGGGGAGATGGTATCTCCCTGGCGAACACCTTTCCTGATGGGGATCGAAAGCTTCTTGTCGAACAGCTGGATGGTCGTGGACGTTCCCTCGTTGCTGTTGGCGATCAGCTCGACGTACTTCGTGGCGACTCCGGCGGAGGCAAGAGCATTCAAGACGGCGTTGATCTCCACGCTGTCGAAGGCCTTGTAGTAGTCGACGAAGGCCAACGCAAGTGGCATCTGGTGCTCCCGGTGCCGTTCCACCACCTGGGTCAAGGCGTGGATGTGGTCGAGGCAAGAGTAGTTGCGTCGGAAGCCAGCCTGCGAAGGCGGTTGGAAGTTGTCGAGTTGCTTCTCTAGTCTGTTGACGATGACCTTGGTGAACAACTTGTAGACGACCGATAAGAGGGAGATCGGTCTGAAGTTGTTCAGGTCGGTGAGGTCGCCCTTCTTCGGAATGAGGATCGTCTTGGACGTTTTCCATTGTTCAGGAATAGAGGCTTCGCTCAGGTACTTGGAGAAGTGCCGGGCAAGTAGTCGGTACAGCGAGTCTTCTCCAGCCTTCAGCAGTTCGGATGAGATGTTGTCGGGTCCTGCGGCCGTTCCGACCTTCAGCTTCCTGATGGCGTACTTGACTTCTTCGGGAAGGATCGGGGGTTCATCTTCTGGTGGCGGCGTTGGTGTTCTGGGGACGGGAACGTCGCTTCGGAAGAGTTTCGTGTAGAAGTCGACCGTCAGGCGCTCCATCTCGTTCCTTGACGTCTTCAGCTGGCCGTTCTCGTCCTTCAGTGCTGTCATCACCGTTCGCTCGTCGACGAGCTCGAACTTCTTCTTCTTGAGGCTTTGACGTTTCTCAGCTGTCTGAAGAAGTGCACTCCTGCGTCGGTTGGCTAGAGACTCTTGCACGGCCATTCTGCAGGCTTTGTCGATCGTCAGACGTTCCAGGTGCGTGGCCTGCGGGTCTCGTTTGAAGCGACCTACACACCCATAAGCTTTTAACATTTTAATGAGCCTCCTATGCGTGACTGAATCGAAAGCTTTACTAATATCTAAATAAACAACGTCCACATTCTGATTTCTACTGGCGCACTCGATTAAAAACTTCTGTTTTTGAAGAAGTTGCGTCGTTGTATTTCTATTGTTGAGAAAGCCGTACTGTGAATCAGAGAGTATATTGTTGCTCCATAAGTGATTTCTTAAAGCTCGGACAGTAATAGATTCGAAGACACGACATGGAACGCATGTTAGGCTCACAGGTCTGTAGTTTTCCGCTTTTTGAGGGCTATTTTTTTTGAAAATTGGTCTAACTATTGATTTCTTCCAAAGAGAAGGCAATATTGAGGTATCCAATGACTTCTGGAATATTAGTGATAAAGGCAACGCTAGAGGAAGGGCAAGTTTTTTACATAAAATTGATGATAAGTTATCTGGTCCGGATGAGTAAAGAGGTTTTAATTTTTTCAATGCTTCATAGACTTTTTGAAAAATCTAGGGAGACCGTATGTGGAAAAAGACAAAATAAATATTGATTGACTTTTCAAAAATAGATTGAAAATCTTCAACTTGCTTTAATTTTTAGTTTCTGCGCAACGGTCAACAAGTGTGGATTTTCGCCATGTGCCACTACAATCACTGTAATTTCTTTCTTTCCGTTTTAAATTCAAAAAAAAAAACGCAGAGGTTGATCAACTGCCCAAGTCTTCCGGATGCGGCTCACGCCTACGACGACAACTTCGCGAGGACCAAGTTTTTGCCGTTGATTGGCGCCGGCGCCACAGATACGCCAGCAAAATGCTTCGCGTGAGTTTTGTTAGTTTTTCTGGGAAAAAAAACTCTAGTGGTCACTTAGGGGGTTTCTCAAGGATTAATTGTAGAGGACGCTAAAGTGGCTACTAAACCACATCTGTAGAAACCACTACTTCTAGAAAGCCACGCCCCTTTGGCTTCAATTTTTAGTTTTCTTCATATTCTCCTTAACCTACAGAAACTACGCTATATTTTGAAGACTTGAAAAATCACGAAATCGCATGAAAAGCGCACCCGACCTTGAGCGACTTGCCAAAAATTGTGAAACTGTAAAAACTCTAGTGGCCACTCAAGAGGTTTCTTGACGACAATGAAGTGGCCACTAAAACCACCTTCATCTATAGAAGTCACTTTTTTTGTCTTAGTGGTCCCTACAGTATTTTTAGTGACTTAGTAGTACCCTTTAGGCTCTTAAACAGGCCACTAAAACATCGAAACCCTAAAGTGACCACTAATTTTTTTAAAAGTAAAAACCTATTTTTTCAGGAACAACTGGCCGACGATGAAGCTTTACAACACGATCCATATCAATTGCTCCACCTATGGACCAGGTAAAATAAAATAAAATCTCCCAAAAAATCTGAAAATCTCTTCAGAAGCCGGCTGCTTCATGTACACGGCATTTGACACGACCCAGAAAATTATTGTGATGGGATTCCGAGGAACTCAAGGAAGTACTCAGCTTTCCGAGGAAATCGGCGCTTTCTTCCTGTTTTTAATATAACTTCGGAACTTTTCATTGATTTTTCGAAGTTCAGTGGAAAGAGGAAGTTCTTCGACGTTGGCTACGTCTTCGAGTATTTCTACGACGCTTTTATGTATTTCTGGAACGCCGGACTGAGTAACGACATTCGCCAGTTGAAGTACCTTTATCCGGACTTTGATCTTTGGGTTTTAAGACTTCTCTTGATTATATCTACCTGGAGAATGTTCAGGTAACTGGTCATTCCCTAGGAGGTGCTCTGTCCTCTGTCGCCGCTTCCTATGTGGTTAAAGCCGGAATTTTCCAAGGTCAGAAAATCAAGCTTCTGACTGTCGGACAGCCAAGAACTGGGGACTACGATTATGCTCTGTGGCATCAGAATACGGTGATAAAAGTCGAAAAGCTTAACCTAATCGATTTTTCCAGTTCCCTTATTCTTACCGTGTTGTTCACCACAAGGATATTGTACCACATGTGGCGCCTCAATTGATGCCTGATGGGGATGAGATGTTCCATCATCGAACTGAGATTTGGTAAGGATTTCAGAAATTTTACGAGTTCAGCTTCTACAAAAAAAAAATTTTCAAACCAAAAACGGTTCTAAATTTTAGTTTCATGACAAAAATTGTTAGTTATACTGGTACTACTTTAAGTTCGAAAATTATTGAAATTGGGGAAAAAAAGTTGTCGAAAATTAAATAAGTCTACCTGAATTTTCACAGGTGTTACCCTTTTTTAAATTCTAACTTGAGCTAGCCGTTTCTCAAGAAGTTCAAATCTTGTTGAAATTTTATATTTTCATTCAGCCCACTTCAGCCTTTGGATAGTCAATCTTTAACTCTAATTTGAAAGTCAATGTTAACCCTTTTTCTATATTAAATACTTATTTTAAAAATTTATGGATCAAGTTTAAATTGAAGGTACAACAACAACATGACGATCGGGGCGCCGTACAACGTCTGCAAGGAGGCCGACGGTCTCCACTGCAGTAATACCCAAGTTGACACTAGTTTTGATGACCATATGTATTACTATAATACGGATCTTGGGGTTTATGGTCCCAGGGGATGCCCAAAGCAATAAAATTTTAACCTTTTCTTGGAGTTTCGGGATTTTAAAGCTTCTAAACATTTCAGGAACAGTTCTGTAGAAGAAAGCAATAAAATTTGATTTCTTCTTATAATTTCGACTTTTTAAGGCCTTTATATAAATTCAAGTCAGTTCTTTAGATAAATTACTCAAGTTGTATTACTCCGTAACGAGAACCGGGGGTTTCTGAGAAATTCTAGGGATCACTTAAGAGTGCTGAAACTACTAAAGTGGCCACTAGAAACGCTCCAAAGTTCGGGGCGCGTCCAGTCCGCGTTACCAAGGTCCGAGTAAAAATATACAGAAGTTTCTAAAATTCGCCAAAGTTTATAAAATTCTCTTTGAACCCCAAAGCAGTGGTGATTGAACTATACACAGATTTGATTTTTTTTTTAAAGCTCAAATAACTAAAAAAAAAAATGTTTATAAGAGCAATAAAGGCACAAATTAAATTCTGAAACCGTTCTCTGATCACTTATATACACTTATCTTATTTACATACAATTAACAGGAAGTTACAAATATATCAAGGATGAAAATCTACAAGTTCGAACTGTTCAATCATCTGTCCAACCCGTTTCAAGATTTCCCGGCCGTTTTTGTCGAAAGTCTCGTGGAATTTCTCGTCGTTCTCCGCCGGCATGTTCCCTCGGAGACTGGCCACAAACTGGGAAATTTCTTTTTTTTTTCTTTTGAAATATGGCTCACTTCTTCTCTGTAAGGTAATGTGCACAGGGCCGCCCAAACGACCTTCTGAACCACCCAGGAATGATGTTTTGAGAGGGTTCTGTCATAGGAATGTTGGGCGATTTTTGAGACCTGAAGAAATGGAGTGAAAGGACTATTTTTTTGACATATTAGAGGTGTGAGAAAAATTAAGAATATTTTTTTGACTAATTTTCGAAAGAAAGTGATAAAAAAATTGAAAAAAATTCGTAAAAAAATAAGCCAAAAAAATTAAACAAGTCCGCTCTGTGGACAATTTATTGAACTTTCTGTCAAACTCTTTTTTTTAAATGTTTTTCAAGCCTTTTCAAATCATAAAAAAATGTAGAAAAAAATTTTAAAATCATCAAAAAAATTTGTACATTACGGAGAAATCTTAAGAACTTTTGAAATTAAATTTTTTTCAGTTTTTTTGAAACTGATTTTTTGATTCTAGTGTTTTTTTCCGTTTTTTTAAGAGTTTTTTTGAAATAGTAACTTTTTTTTACCTTGGCAGCCTCGTCCTTCTCGCTGAAAACGTTGTGGAGCAAGTCTATAACGAACTCGAAGGCTCTGAAATCTCAAAATTAATAAAAATCGAAAAATCTACTCTAGTTCATACTACCTTTCAATGGAGTTAGATCCGAAATGGACCTGAATTTAAATTATCCTACCTATTCAAAATGATCAATTGTCCACAGCCGCTCCTTGGTTTTTTCTTCCGAATCGTTTCATTTTCCTTCTCGAACTGAGCCATTTTCAAAACCGAACTGAGATTTTAAAATCATAAATTCTATATTTTTGATGAATTAACCTATAATGTTGTGGTTTGTCTGCCTGCATTTCCTCCAATTTCACAATCTTCCCCGTCACGTCTTTCACCACGAAGGAAAATACCGTACCCCAATTGTTCATTATCCTGGAAATATTATTTTTCGATAAAAACTGTCTTTTCACTTTTTTTTTACCTGCACAAGTGAGTCCATAATAAGCAATATTGTTCGAGATTCACGTCATTTTCATCAAGAATACATCTTCAACTAGAAATTCCAATATATTATAAAAAGAATTTATAAACTTTTTCGATGATATCCATCAACATGTACGGGTCGGATTCTTCACACCCGGCGAGATCATCTTCGATTCCCTGAAACCAAGAATTATTCCGTAAATATAGAAAGAATAAATACTCACCATGGTTACAAACTATGTCAACTTGCGAATGAATCCTGAAAATGTGTAATCGTAAGCAAACAGAATGTGAAACTGATAAACAAAATACGAGAGAAGGGAGAAATGTTTATTTTTGGGCAGATGACGCCACGGAAAATAACAAATGTGCTTCGAATCAAGCTTTTAATCGTTCGAAAAAATTTCGAATTGGAATTTGGGATGAAAATAAGAAGAAAATTGTGAACATTTAAATGAATTCGAGCGTTTTTCTACAGAAAAAGAGCCGTTTATCTTCTGATTTGCGCAGAATAATATGTATAAACCTCTACTAATGTTTTTTGCAAAAAAATGCATTATGATTACACAAAATAAGACGCCGCTATTTAGTAACCAGGGACATTGCCTCAACTACAGTATACCTGTTCGGTTGAGCACTTTTGCCTCATATTCCATATTTTTTTACAGACCATTGTTTTTTTAATCGTTTTTTCCTTTCCCATATATTTGAACGGTTCACTGATGGCGTTTGCAATAATCGCCATTTTTCAGTAAAAAGTCAGAAAAAGAAGCTGTTCTCGGATATCTTCCGGCAAACTTATATTCACCCTTCAACCACGTTCAAAAACAGTTTTATTATTAGTTAGTAATGGTTGAATTTGAGTGGGTTCATATAGTCTGTTCAGATTTGGAGTGTCAAGTCATCGCTTAAACAACGACTTTACTCCAGAAGAATGCGTGTAAAATTGCGGTGTCCTGTCGAGCAATGCCAAAAAGAGCAAAGAGAAGATAACTTTGTGCGGCATCTTGTATCAGCACATAATGTACAAAAGCTGGAGGCTATAAAAATGAAAGACAAGTCAAAAATTGAATCTTGTAAGACAGGTTAGGAAAGTTCAATGAGGCATCCTTACGCTAATTCAGAAACATCATAATGAGAGTTGCGAAGAGAGAAGAGCCGAACATCACAAAAACTCTCGCAACACTACATTCGGAGTTGGTTGACACGAAACAACGTTTTCTTTCTTCTGTTTCTCTCCCGCCTTCAACTGATTTCCAAGAAATACTTGTTCGTCGAGAAAAACTACTTATTCGTGGTGGTAGCGCTCCACGAGACCTTCCGATTGATCTGCTCAAGGTAAAAAAATTTAAAAAAATCCAATATAAAAAATTTTTTTCACAAAGGTCGGAAGTAATCCGTCGAAGAGCTCCGAAACACGCGAAGAAACCTTTTTTTGTGAAAAAAATTCGGCGATCTCGCACTGCGCTATTTGTTTCAATGTTTTATTTCGAAAAAAATTCCTGAACCTAAAAGTTTATCTCACCATGGTCAGAAGGATTGCGGAGAAAAGTAACACTGGAAATGATCGAATGGCTTAAGTGTACGTTCTGCGCACTTTGGGCCCATTTGCTGTGTACAGAACAACTGCCTAGAAGGAAGTGTCTTTGCTCAAATGGCATCTTCGAATTCAATCAATCAATTTCGAGCGACAGCGATTAATTTTATATCCGAATCATAGTATTTATGTTTTTTTTATGCAATATTGTAAGATTTATCGAGAAATTTAGAGCTAAACTTCAAATCCAAATTTGATTAGTAAAAGCCCATTATTTGCATCCTATAGTCTGTTTAGATTTCCAAAGTAAAGTAACAAACTCCGTCCCTAAAAAGCTCTCTATGGATGACTCTCTTTCTCTCTCTGATTGGTTTGATATACGCATAAGGTGTGGAGTTTAAGCGATGACTTTTTACACTCCAAATCTGAAAAGACTATATGAACCCACTCAAATTCAACCATAACCATTACCAACTAATAATAAAAACTTTTTTTGAACGTGATTGAAGTGTGAATATAAGTTTGCCGGAAGATATCCGAGAACAGCTTTTTTTTCTGACTTTTACTGAAAATGGCGATTATTGCAAACGCCATCAGTGAACCGTTCAAATATATGGAAAAGGAAAAAAAAACGATTAAAAACAATGGTCTGTAAAAAATATGGAATATGAGGCAAAAGTGCTCAACCGAACAGGTATACTGTAGTTGAGGCAATGTCCCTGGTTACTAAA
>CAJGYM010000268.1:0-15286 GCA_904845305.1 Caenorhabditis auriculariae | reverse complement strand
GCTAACCAGGGAATGGTCTCAGCTCACAGTGGGACTTCTGAATGAGACCACTTTTTTTCTAGATGTAGTTTTTTTATGCTGATTCCAAAACCGTCCTCAAAAAGCTGCCACCGAGGTCTGTGAAAAAGTTATGGACCCTCAAAAGTCGAAAAATTTCATAGTCTCCGATTGAGTTCATTTTTTTGAGGGTATATAGGTCTTGTCCCTACGGTCACGAAAAACCATCGAATTTTTCTCGAAAAAATTTTGAAGCCAAGATATGATCTTTCAAAGCCCCGCCGCACACAAGAGAATGCGCGCGCGGTGTCCTATTGCGGTCCGACGGCTGTCGAAGCAACCCATCATTACTTGACTTAATCTTCACTGACCGCCCCTGACTTATTTTTTTGATCTTTGTTCCAAAAAAATCCTCCTATCTACACCGACCATTTAGCCATTTCCTTCAAAAATCAATTGTTCCGCACGCAAAAAAACGGTAAACCTTTTCGCCTTGACTACCGTCGATGCAACTTTGCACGTCTCAACCTAAGTATGATCAATTACAATTGGGATAGACAGTTTTCATATTTTTCTAGCATCGACTCCAAATTTAATCATTTCAATAAAATTTTCAACGAGCTCATACGGGACAACTGCCCAGTTCTCAAACCACGCAATCATCGCGGTTCCAACTTTTTACGCAACTTCTCTTCCAAAATTCTCAAGCGTCTTAAACGCTTCAATCTGCGCACCTCCTTCGGTCGCGTAAATTTCAAAAATCAGTACCTCTAAATTTCGTCGTAAAACTCTACGTTGGTTCATTAATCATGAAAGAAAAAAATTGCCGCCGGCTCAAATGCCAGTATTTCCAAGTACATTAGTTCTAGGTTAAAACTTCATCATGATATTCCACCCCTTATCTCCAATGGCAGGTCTTTCATTTTACCATCCGAAAAAGCTAATTTATTTGTGGAAACTTTCTCCAAAAATCGTAATTTGCATAGTTATGATACACCCACCCTCTTTCCAAGTAGGAAACCTTTGACTGTTGAACCTGATTTCAGCCCTTACGCCATCTTCAAAGCCTTAGGCAAATGCCCATCAAAAATTGGCTTTTCGACTGACTTTATCAACTTTTTTGTTCTCAAGAATTGTCGTGATTCGTTAGCTATTCCGCTCTCACTCCTATTTAACGAATCTTATTGCACGGGCTCTATCCCCAAAACTTGGTCCACCTCTCATATAGTCCCTATCTTCAAAAAAGGCGATAAAAGCGATCCTAATAACTACCGACCTATCGGATTGACGTCTCACATTGCTCGTTTAATGGAAAAAATAATAGCTATCTCTATTAGATCTAAATTCAAAAACACTTTTTCTAATTCTCAATTCGGCTTTTTAAATCATCGTTCTTGTAAACTAGCTCTTCTCGATTGCATCACTCACTGGAAGAGATCCCTAGCTCTTGGTAATAACGTAGACGTAGTATATATCGATTTTCTCAAAGCCTTCGACATGCTTCCCCATAACCTTCTGCTCGCCAAGCTCCAAGATTTCGGTTTCGACCAAAAACTTATTAGCTGGTTCGCATCCTTCATATCCTATAGAAAATCATTTGTCATTAGTGAAGGTATCATATCTAGCTCAGCTTTTAACATTACATCTGGAGTTTTGCAAGGAACAGTCTGCGGCCCACTCTTATTCATAATATTCATTAATGACATTAGCAGCAACTTATCTGATAATGTAAAGGCTTATCTTTTTGCTGATGATCTTAAAATTTTTTCTGACGATCCCATAGCGCTTCAGCAAGGTCTCAACAACGTTTTCCAATGGTCTAGTCAATGGGGTCTTCCCCTGGCCGAACACAAAACCACCCTTCTCCATCTAGGCCGTAGCAACCCTCATGTTCAGTATACTATAAATAATATAACTATCTCTTCCGCTGAAGCTGTTCGCGATCTAGGCATTCTTATTGATAACAAACTAACATTTGAGCCTCACCTTCGTAAAGTTATAGCCTTATGCAAACTAAAAAAAGTAAACAAATCATCAGAGCGTTCAGCGCCCTGTCTCCCGCTCTAATGAGCCGGATTTTTCTTACGTACGTTGCTCCCTATATGGACTACTGTTGTGAGTTGTTCAGTCCCCCTAGCTTCAGAACTATCTTACACCCTCGAAAAACATCTTCCGTCAATTTACTCGCCAAACATTCATGAGATCAAACATTAGGTTTTCTAGTTATGAAGACAGGTTAGCTCAGATTAACACAAACTCTTTTTTTAGAAGACGAGTCGAATTCTGTCTAAGAACACTACATAAAAATTTATATTAAGGAGAGTCATTTGCCAGTTTCTCACAGTGTTTTCAGGAGATCAAATTCGGTACGTGCTCCATCACGTCTTATCAGAGTAGGGATTCGTTTCGAAAATTTCTTTGAGACGTTCATCCCTCTTTGGAATAAACTGGCTACATTGGGAAACCTCAATGTTTCTCCAGAACGTTTCAGGTCTTTGTTACTATCCCTCGATAATAATTTCCTTTTCGGAACTATTCCCACCAGTCTCCGTTGAACCAGGTACCCGTGCTTCAGCCCTACTCTCATCCATCTTATGCGCGTCTATATCATCACAAACAATTAAATTCCCCATTCACCTGTGCTACACTGTGTCATAACTTATAATGCTTTCTTTTCTAATTACTCCCCTTGTGCAATCCTCACCTCTTATTCTTTTAATTACTGGCTCAGAGGCTCGTGAGGGCCTCAAGTGCCTTTTATTTATTTATTTCAGGCTTAATGCCAAATTTTTCTTTTTTTTTTTTCTGTACATGTTATTTTTTCCTGCCTGTAAATAAATAATATTATATAAAAAGCAATGGCAGCGAGGAGCAGTGGAAAGGCGGCGGACTGGGGAGCACGAGGTCATAGGTTCGGTCCCCACGCTGTGCAAACTTTTTTTGCATTTTTTTTCTTTTTTGGATATTTCTCTGTTAGTGCTCCTTTTTTGAGTTTTGAGGTGTAGAAACATGAAAATACTGCGTTTTGAACCTATTTAAACAGCTGGACTTCTTTTTGTCGCAAATTTTTTTTGTAGATTTTTTCGTGATTTTCCATGTGTATGAGCATGGGCTGGAGTGTCGAAATTTTTCAGAAATATTTTTTTGCTTTTTTTATCTTTCCAAAAATTGTCTAACCCCAAGTCATCACAGCTTAGCTTATCGAACACAGAAAAAAAAATTTTTTTTTTTCTTTAATTTTTTCTTCGTACTTTGCAGTGGGCTCACCTATGACCGTCGCCTTTTGCCGTCTGACTATGAACTTTCAGAAATTACATTGAACGAAAAATTTTTGTGGGGAGTTTGTTCTGTTTTATTTATGAATCAGAAAAACCTTCTCGGAAATTTCAGCCTCAACCTGAAATAAAATGGAAAGTTTTTTTCTTCTCGTAGAGTGGTAAGTGAAAACCGCAGTCTGAGAAAGTCAGTGAAAAAGTTTATGCGTTTTCTACCAGCGCAGTTATGATAACTTGGGTCTAGACAGCTTTTGAGAAAGAAACAAAACCAAAAAAAATTTTCTGAAAATTTCGACACTCCAACCTATGCTCATATACATGGAAAATCACGAAAAAATTCATGTGAAAAATTTGCGACAAAAAGAAGTCCAGCTGTTTAAATAGGTTCAAACTGCAAAAAAAGTTTGCACAGCGTGGGGACCGAACCTATGACCTCGTGCTCCCCAGTCCGCCGCCTTTCCACTGCTCCTCGCTGCCATTGCTTCGACAGCCGTCGGACCGCAATAGGACACCGCGCGCGCATTCTCTTGTGTGCGGCGGGGCTTTGAAAGATCATATCTTGGCTTCAAAATTTTTTCGAGAAAAATTCGATGGTTTTTCGTGACCGTAGGGACAAGACCTATATACCCTCCAAAAATGAACTCAATCGGAGACTATGAAATTTTCGACTTTTGAGGGTCCATAACTTTTTTCACAGACCTCGGTGGCAGCTTTTGAGAACGGATTTGGAATCAGCATAAAAAACTACATCTAGAAAAAGTGGTCTCATTCAGAAGTCCCACTGTGAGCTGAGACCATTCCCTGGTAAGCTCATAGAAAAAGGCCCTAAAAAATTCAGCCCAGAAAGAGAAGCTTGAAATTTCGAACGCAGACCCTGTGAGTCTTGAAAATGAGCTCCATGGACAATATTTCGCGAAAATAATTCATAGATCCAGTGAGGATGCCTCTGGAGTCTTCCACGCCTTCCACGCGATTCTGAGGTTACTGATGAGCCCTTAAGTGATTTCCACGCTTCTTTAATTTATACTTGAAGTACCCAGAATCGTTACACAAGCAGCAGAACTTTATAAGAAAAGTTAAATATTTCACGATTTTCTTGTGATATTTTTTGACTTTTCTTTCATTCACTCTTCTGTATTACTACCCGTAAAAATGTGAAAAAAACTATTAAAAAATTCATAAAAACCGAAAAAAATGAAAACATTTTTTGCTACTTTATCCGTGGAGCGCATTTTCTCTAAAATGATCGGCTCGCTGAGCTTTCAGGTCTCTTTTCTCGGAAAAATCTTCTCAAAAGACACTACTGAATCTTCATGACCGGTCTTTCTAGTCTCCCTATAGTTTTTGAAGAATCTACTTTGTGCTGTTTGAGAAGGAAGCCCATGAGGAGGCAGAGGCCGCCGTCGTGGACGATCCAGTAGACGTCGATGACGCCGTTCATTCTGAAGACGTGCGACGGGAAGTCAATGATGCCCTTCGCGACGACGATCGCCATGTCGTTGACGCACGCCGCGTGGACTTTTTCTGAGGGAAAAAAAAAATATTTCTCGATGTGAATAGCATCGAAATTCAAAAAGATTCCTTTCTGCATGGTTAAGAAAAAGTGTCTTTTTTTCTTTTACGCTCTACAGTTCCCGTTGTATTTTAATGTATTCATGACCTCGTTGGTGAGAGAAAAGAGAGTGCAGGCAAGTCAGACTTCTCAAATCTCAGCAAACTTATTTAGGAATCAAACTCTTCAAAAAAAGTAGTTTTTTTATATCATTTTCAAATAGTTTCTACTTTGTTTATTTAATCAATAAAGTTTAAAAAAATCAAATAAAAAATAATAATGATGAAAGGAGTTGGAAAAACCATTAGCTTTTTTTAAGGATCGAGGCTTTTTCTACGGCTCGCGAAAACCCAGCGGGGACCGAACTCGCGACCTCCTTTTTAGAATTTTTCAAACTTAAAAATGAAAGACGAACTGTGTCTTTTCTCACTGCTCGAAAAAATTTCTACGACGCGGCGCTGGGGATCGAACTCGCGACCCTCTGACAAGGACTTTTCAAAGCTAATAATGAAGATGAACCGAGACTTTATGACCTGCTCGCAAAAAATTCTACGTCGTGATCGAACTCGTGACCCTCTCTTCCAGAGCTTCCAAACTAACCAATGAAGGTGTTGTACTCGGTCATGTCCTCCTCGCGGTCGTGAACCGGCCAGGAGATGAGCATCGTGTTCGGCTTCAGCCCTCCCAGGCCAACCGATTGAACCAGTGTCGACATGGATCCGAAGATCTGTTAGATATTTGTTGAACAAAAATGAGCCAAAAATCCCGGATTTTCTCAAACTTTCAGAGTTTTTCCTTTGAACCTCATAAATTTTGATTGAACTATAGCTAATTCACAGCTAGCTTAGGGCGCTAAGGGGCGTGTCCTGTCTGCGCTCTCCACGAGCCAGGCGCTATCTCGTGCATTATCGTGTCAGGACCATTTTTTGATGGCTCAAGCCAGCCGTGAATCCGCTATGGTAATTTTTTCAGTGTTCACAAAATCCACATTCTAATCCTTGTCTGAAACTATTGAGAGGAAAGAAATTTTCTTTAATTTAACAAGCTGGAGGTCTCTTTTTAGGCTACTAAATTCAGAACAGACCATTTTTCTCGTTTCCTCACTAAATTTGGTAGATAACCCTTCTTCTCAAAACTTTATCCCTGGTCAAGAAATTTTCTTGAACTTCACACATTTTTTCCAGTCTTCGGTATGCTTCGAAATCCATTTACGAGGGTATTGGACCCTTCTGAGAACTTAAGAAATCCCCTCACCTGATCCTCGGCATGGACCAAGGTCTTGGCGAAGCCTCGTAGCCGTACTTGGTTCATGTCGAAGTCGATCCGGCCTTTGACCTGGAGGTCTTCCAGTTGATTTTTCTCGCCGATTACTCAGACCTGCTCGCACTTGCGCTTGTCGTCGGGGCTGGTCGGATCGCCCTTGACGAAGGCTGTGACAACGGTCAAGCCCTTGCCGGCCTTGAGCTGCGAGGCCAAGTTGAGCAAGTTCAGATACCGTACATCGATGACTTCCTTCGACCAGGACATGGAGAGAAGGAGCAGGAGTTGGGGTCTGGAGAATTTTTATTTTTCTTTGATATTTTCTGAGTCGTTTCACAGAAAATGTTCCTAAAAAACTTTCAGAAGCTGCTGAAAGGCTTCTGGCAGGCATTTTTCATTTTTTACCTTCTGAACACCTTTCCAAGACCTTCTAAGTTCAACTCACCTTCCCAGGATTCGCCTGAGTTTATAGCTACTATGTTACTTTTCTTCCAGGATTTAAGAAGATGATACCTCCAGTTCTTGGGATGGGGCGCCTTGTCCTCGATCTTCATCAGCGAGTACTGAGCGGTCGTGAGGGCCAATCCACGGATTCCGTCGCCCCACTCTTTCTTGGCTCTGAAAGAAAGTCAAAACATTACATTAGCTGTTGATTTGATCAATAATCCTTACTACAGTTTTGTTAAAAATCCAGTTTTTTTGTTGAGGAAAATCATTTATTTTCTCAAAGACCCTGCCATGATCAGCTTCTGTACATATGTACAGGAAAAAATGAAACACTGTTGAAAAATTGGAAAAATTATAGAAACTTGGAATTTGAGCATACTTTTTTTCAGTAGAAGCCTTAAGGTACTGTTTAAAAATTTCAGAGATTTCAAAACTTCATCTTGTTAGCATCCATTTTGAATGATTTCTTTCTCAAAAGCTCATATTTTGGACTGAAACCAATATTTTGACAAAAAAATAATAATGAACAAACAGATCTCAATAAAAGTTATGTTGGGAACTGGAAGACATGCTTTGAAAAAGGTACTTTTCATATTCAGTCTTATGTTTTTCCCTACAAATATAACAATAATTGGCTTTTAAGTCATTTGTTGACTTTAATTAAGCTTTAAGGTTCAGAAAAGTAAATTCGAAAAAGTGAGCTACTTTTCCAGAACAAAACCAACCCCTTCCACTCGACGTATTTGTAGATGATCAGGCAGAGGAAGCAGGCAACCAGGGCGTAGTCCCAGTGAGTCGAGAACATGATGAAAAAGCAGAGGACTGCGCCAAGAAGGGACAAGAACCTAATGACTTATGGGTTCAGAAGACGTCATGGATTATCTACCAATGATAATATTTGAAGCGAGGCCGCCAGTTGGGGGCTCCGAGGAGTGAGTGAAGGGCGCAGATGAGGTTGACGAAGGCGTAGCACATGAGGAAGAAGAAGTCGACGACGGCCGCGATCGTGTCCATGTTGCCCATCAGAATCGCCAGCTCGGCGATCAACGTCGTCAAAACGAGGCTGAATCCATTCTTATTGCGCCTTTCAGAATCTGGATTGGCCGGTTAAAATAATTTTTTTCGATGGGAAGTTTCCGAAAGTTTTCTCAGAAAATCTTTTGATGCAGGTCCAGAATTTCCAAGGTGCGCAAATTTCTATTTTTTGAGAAATGAGGACTCAAAGTCTGTAAAGGTCTTGTTTAACGGATTTTGACAGGTACGGCTTTCAGAGCTGATTTCTTCAAAAATAGAAAATTATGAAGGTTGCGTTCACCAAACAAGTTGAGAAGTATACTGGTCGATTTCCAGGAAACTATAAAAATATGAAAATAACGCTTCAAAACCTTCACGGACCTCGGTAAAGCCATTCGGACGCGCCCTGGACGTTTCTGAGCATTTCTAGTGACCACTTTAGGCTTTTTTTTAAATAGGAAGTTAGCGAGGTTGTTATCACTAGAGAGCTCTGAAATTTCCTAGAACCGTCCGATTTTCGAGATAGAGCTTCGACGAAAATTCAATAAATTCTTTCTGATACGGATCTGTGGAACATACCCAAGGAATGGCTCATTTTTCGCGGTGACTTTCTTGAATGGCGTCAGGATGGGGATGACCTGAAACTGATTGTTTTTCCAGCATCCTTGCCAATCTGCGAACATTTTCGTCCTTTACAAGGTGAGTACACTCTTGAGGATGTTAATTATTCTTTTCAGCTTGTCAAATATTTTTTGTTGATCTTATTGAAGACTCCGAGCTCTGCTAGATTTTTCGCGGAGATCAACTACTGGCTCACTGAACGGAAACTCCTAGGCTTTGCAATTTTTTTTAAGGTCCTTCGAAAAGCAAACCTCATCCTTGGCGATAGCCTGGAGCAGCCTAGGGGCCGAGCACAAGCATTGGAGGGCCGCTCCGAAGGTCGACAAGAACGATCCGATGATCAAGACCCAAGGAGACGGCCAGGAAAGTAAGGCGACTATCATTTCGCTGTTCACCGACTGGCCATTCCTTCAAATTTTTGACATCTTGGAGGGATTCCGAAGAAAGACGTTACTTGTCCCGCAGAACGTAGCCATTGATCGCGCCGCCGAAAACGAAAGCCAAGGAGAAGTAGATGAACGACGTCGTCAAGTTGGCGGCGATGGTTCCTTTCGGGATCGAGGCCTGCGGATTTTTCAGGTCTCCACTCATATTGGCGCCGGTGAAGATTCCGGTCACGGCTGGGAAGTAGATGGCCAACAGGAGGAAGAACGACGTTTTCACGTCCTAAAATTTTTATTTTTGATTCTTGATTCTTGGTTAGCAATTTTAGTGAGAAGCGATAGTTGAGCGGTGGCTCTAAAAGATGCCAGAAAATTTCTAGTGTCTCTGGCGTCTCTTCGGACCGCCGTTGTTCTCTCGCATCCTATTTTTCAACCGTTTCATCAACTTTTTATTTATTTTTTTCTCGAGTACCTACTAATTAATTTTCCCTTCCTATACCTGGTACACATCCGTTTGTGTGTTAGCTGGAACTCCAATAGCCGCATGTTCCTTATCGACGTAGTTCGAGCCAAAGTTGTCTGAAAAGACACTATCAAAAAATATAATAGAAACTCAGGTAAAAGTTGGGAAGCATCTGCTTTTCCTTCTGCTTTTAAGCCTTCCAGAAGCCTTCCAGCAGGCAGGCTTCTGGCAGACGTTTTCTATTTTAACCTTCCGAACACCTTTCAAAGTCTTTCCCAAAACCTTCTAGCTTTCCTACACTTTCCAACCTCCTGCTCGTTACCTTCCCAAAACCTTCGCAGGATTCGCCTGACTAGGGAGAATGAACTTTGAAAGCGGAAAAAAAGAATTCATATCAAAATGTTTTGACCTTTACTAGAAAAATTATCGTAAAAACACAAAAAAAAAGAAAAAAACTTGTTGAAAAACCCCTATTGCTTCTAAACTTCAAGCTCGAAGTATAAAAAACTGATCATAATTATTCTCAAGATAAGCTTTGAAATCGCATTTTCTTGCACACTATCCAGGAAATGAAATTTCAGGCTTCAATCCTCAAAAAAATAAGGTAATTTCTGAGCTTTTAGGATTTTCAAATTCAAGGAGGATCCAGTCAACTTCGAGGAAAAATTATAGGGTCCCTAACAAAAATTTCTCTTTCGATTTTTTTCGTATAATCTTCGTTTTTAATTCCAATAAATAATTTTCTCGATTTTTTTATCCATGAATTCAGGTACAATCTTAAAAACTACGTAATTTTAAAGTTCGATACTTTCAGAATCTACAACATGAGGCACTCAACCAATTTTGAGTAAAATTTCAAGGATTCCTTGGGAATTGAAAATACCTCTTATCCTCATCAAATTCACAGGAAATTTTAGAAAAAAATTGTAAGCTTTTTTTAAGACTTGAAAAATAATCAATCAATTTTTATTGAAAAAAATTCAGTTCTCAAGTAAAAATAAAAACGCTTTTTTTCCGTATTTTTCGTTCTAACTCCCTTTTCCATGCTTCCTATTCCCCTTTAAAATTTCGATTTTTTTCTTTTTCCGAAAAAAATTACCAATCAAGAAGGATTCAGTCAACTTTGAGGGAAATTTTAAGGACTCTATCAAAATGTCTCTTTTTTTGATTTTTGTTCTAAAACCTTCTCTCAAACTTTATTTTCCTTTTTAAACTCAGATGTTTTTGTTTCTGACCGAGAAGCGTGTGTCCATCGAATCCAGGGAACCCGTTGATACAGCGGAACATGCTGTCTACCGGCTGATGTTCTCCCATGCATCCAGGGCCGAGTTTCGGGTCACAAAGCAGGTCGATCAACATGGTGTTACTGAAAATCCCTCTTATATTCTGAAGAATCCTTCTGAATATTACTTCATGCTGCAATAACTGCAAACTTTGCTCATTTCGACGTTTTCCGGGAGGAAAGCCTTCGACTGTAGTAACCTTTCTCCATAGAGACACACGCTGGAAATTAATTTTATTATCATTTTTTTCAAATCAGTTCTTTGAACTTTGTTTTTTCTGAATTTGCCATTTTTATTTTTTTCGAGTAAAAAAAAGTTTTTGAAGGTTCCTAAAAATCCAACTGTTTGAATAGGATAATTGTAAAGAATCAACTTATGAGAAAAAAAGTATGAATTGAAAAATTATGTGAGTTCTGACATCGCGGAGAAGAAGTGTTTTGGTATTATTAAGTGACCACGAGAGGAATACTTGATGGTTTTTTCTTCTTAGTGATCACCTAAAAGAGGGCCGATCAAAAGTCGAAAAAAATTCCAAAAATAAGTTTCAGTAGAGAAACATTTTAGGGTTTTTCCTGGAACAGTTCCTACTCCAGAAAGTTTGGGAATATTGAAAAAAATTAATGGAAAATGAAATTTTCTCGAAACTTTGCAAAAATAAACTTTTAGTGGTTTTCTGGAAGCGTTGTAACTATAAAAATATCCTAAAAAGCGGCAAAAAAATCTCTCTTTATTTTCCTTTTTTTATTTTTTTATTTTTTTCACTACATGGAATAAATCTCGAAACATCAAAAAAAGTTTGATAAAGATGATTTTTCAAGGTTTTTCCTGGCTCTGACCCGACTACAGAAAGTGAAAAAGAGCAAAAATTTAATTGAACGCTGGAACTTCTTGAAAAAGGCAAAAAATGAGCTTCTAGTTTTTTTCTTTTGGCGTTTTGAAGATCTAAAAATCTCAAGTTTGATTAGAATGATGGCAAAAATCCTTTTTTTATCCTTATTTTTCTTTTCCATGAAATATGTCGCAAAACTTCGAAGAAAAATTTCAGAACAAAAGGTTTTTTTGGAAACCTAAAAAAATAAAAAGCGGCGAAAAATCACTCTAACTTTACCTATTTAGATTGATTTCAGAGCTCCAATAATTTATTTTTTTCTCTTTCTTTCAATCAAATCAGAATAATCCCTGAATTTTTCGGTTTGGAGTTAAATAATGAGTCTGAAACGGATATAAAAACTAAAACTGACTATTGGCCAGCGCCAGGATTCAACGTCTTCTCGATGCCGCCAGCATAGCAAGCCAAAATCGAAGCGATAACGCAGAAAAGCGAGACCTAAATTTTGGATGCTTTCTACCTTTTTTTTTTCAATAATCTTGTCGTAACACACGTCCTTTAAGATTCACGATGAATTTCGAGTTTCTTTTTGAGATTTGAAATTATTATCACAGTTACTAGTCATAATGTGTGAAATTTTGGGCTAGTTATTGTGAGTCTCCGCCCCCTCAATGGGTTACGGTAAGACTCTTAGCGAAATTTTCCAAGTTTTTTCTTAGTTGAGGGATCAACCCCGAGCTTTTCGAAACATTGAAAAATGGTTAGAAGGATAGGGAAATCGGCTCGAAATGCCTTTTTTCGCTTGAAATCAGCGAGAGATTCTACAGAAAAATTTATGATTTTCCTAGGATCAGCTATAAACTATTCAAAAGATTTTTTGAATAAGGAATGAAAAAAAAAACCGACCGGCGCCAACATCTGCACGAACTTCACTCCCATGGCAACAATGGCGAATTCAATCAGCAGAAGAATTGTACCGTACAACCGTAAACTGTTCGTCATGCTCCCAGTTGGGCCTGAAAATCTTCTTTCCGCATTTTTTTTCTAAAAATTTTTCTACAGCTGCCTAAAAGATTTTTCCAAAACTCACTGGTATCATGGATTCCTTCCTTCCCGCCGAGCGTCAGCCAGGGGAACATGTACAGCTGGAAAAATATTTTCACACGCATTTAAAATGGAATTCGGGTTCGACCTGATAGTCGAGTAATGCTTAAAACTCATCAAATAATGACTTTTTCATGATAAAATTGATTAAGGAGGCTTTTTTTGATCTGAAATCTGGATCCATCAAAATTTCAACCAACTGAGAAAATTTTTAATAGCCACTTTAGAGGCTCGCCAAGGACTCCTTGGAGAGGACACTAAAGTGACCACTGAAACCACCTCTATAGTGGCCACTATTTTCCGTTTTAGTGGCCACTTCAGTAGTTTTTCACCCAGTATTCCTTCCAGTAACTCTGAAAATTTTAAAACAAACAGATTGGACGTTATATTGATCCCTTGACCCCTAGAGTGGCCACTAATTTTTAACCCATTAAGTGACCACTAAAACGTCAAAATCCTATAGTGGCCACTTGAAATTTTCTCAAAATGGTTAAAAAAATATTCCTTTTTGGTCACAAAAGTTTTTCATTTTCCAAACGAACCAAGAAGATTTCGACGCCTCCGACCAAGTACATGGAAGTGGCGACGGTGTTGGCCAGATAGAAGAGGATTCCGACGGCGGATCCGAACTCGGGACCCAGATTCCTGGATATCATGAAGTAGGCTCCGCCGCTTTCCACGACTCCATTCGTTGCGACGGCCGATATCGAGATACAGGTCAGGAACGTCTGAAATTCGCCTTTCTATTCCTGATAAGGGGAATTTTCGAGGTAAAAATTGTGAATCTGTTTCAAATTTATGTGCATAGGTAGTCCTAGATGTTTTTGTTTTTTGAGATTCCGAAAAAAAACCACCAGCTAATTTTTTTCAAAAATCGAAATGATGATCACTCTAAGACAGAAGGCAGAAGAAAAATATATAGAATATTTCACTAAGGAATTGATAAAAATGACCTTGAAAAAGACAGTTTTTTTCAAATTTTCTAGCTCAAAAATGTCTGCACAAAAGAGCCGAACTTCAAATTTAAAAAGAAAGTTCAAAAAAATTTCAAAAATTTAGGTTTCCAAAGGAAAATATTTTTCTACACTAAAGTTTCAAATATTGAGCTTTTTAACCCAAAAACTCCTAACAGTATGTTGTGCCCGCAGGTGGCCAGTGAAGACGTTGTAGTAGAAGATTTATTAGTAACAAGAAACTAGACTATGCTAGCCCCTTTACAATAACAAACAAGGGGTTATATAGTGCTGAGGGAAGAGATCCCGAAGATTATGGAATGTTCCGGAATAAAGGTGGAGTTTAGATAGTATTTAGATTAGAGTAAAAGATGGAACATTCCAGAGTTTTAGAGATCTGTCCCGGAAGCATTAGAACATTCGAGAACAATGTGGAACCTTCTAGAAAGGTAGAGAACAAATGAGAAGATTGTGGAACTTTCTAGAAGGGAAACCTTTACAGATGATCCCTATGACGTAATGAGACTAGAAATGTATAGAATACTATAGAAAGTTCTAGAATCAGCTTAATATAAGCGTTATGCTCCAACACCTCCCTCCTAAGATGATTGTTACATTTCAGAAAGAAAAAGAGAAATAATCATCTGATACATGTAAACTAACGTTTTAGGAATAGGGATTGATGTTTGACTTCAGGAGCGTGAAGATGACGTGTTGAGCGTCTTGGGCACGGCTTGAACAAAGTCGTAGTCGTCTGGTGGGCGACGTCTGCGGCGGCGTCGTCGTCTCAGCGATCGCAGTGTTCTTTTTGCACGTGTTGATCTTCTTTGCGCTGTTGAACCCGTGGCGTTGTCGGCATGTCTGCTTGCAGGTTTCACGTGGATGTCGACGCAAAGATGCTGCTCGATGTCTTCCGATGGAGTCGATGGAGTCGGCCGTGACAGCGTGGACCATGTTCGGCTTGACGTTGTTGAGCAGGTACGAGGCAGGCAGTTCCTTGGCGCAAAAGAACGGCAACGTGGCACTCGTTCGACCAGTTGAGCGACTGGTAGTTGAACCGGCTTGCAGCAGGAGAAGTGCGGCTCCTGTTGTCTTTTGCGGCAACGGCGTCGTCAATGATTGTTGAATCCGTCAACTTGATGAGCTGCGAACCATCGTAGTTGAGCGGTGGCGGCATCCTTTTGGAGTGACCCAACTCGGGGTCCAAGCGTTCGTCCTTGTCGAGCTGTCTGATGTACCAAGCGTCAGGCAGAAGCGAAGTGTTGCACATCGACAGGTGAGCGCGGAAGCTGTTGTGGTACCATGGAGCTTCCATTGAGTGGCGGTCTTCGTTGGTACTGCGGCCGTAGACGTTGTAGTCTGCATTCGAAGTAGCGCCTTGTGCTGAGATCTTGGAGTCAAAGATCTCGCTGATGCCAGGAACAGTCGACCCAACGTCTCGCAAACGGATGAATTCGTTGATGTAGTCGAACTGCTTGAGCTGTCCTCCGATCAGCTTGTTGAAGTCGTCCTCAGAAGATGAGCGCTGCTGCTGGTGCAACCACAGCGAGTCGTTGAAGTTGTTCGAAAAGTTGTGCACTTTCTTCTTCTTGACCACGACCTTGGGAGCTGCCCAATGCGAGTTGTTGACATTGTTGACGTCGTCTTCTTGATGGCGTACGTCTTTGTCGGTCTTCGCAAATTGAGTGACGATGTTGAATCGCTTCATTTGAACCGGTGACGCTTCAGGTTTCAGGATGAGATCAGCTTCAGAATTCGTGCAGCTCTCGAAACTTTCAGCGGCGACGGAGTCGAACTTCGACGGAAGTCGTGCGACGGCGTCTTCTTTGATCTTGTCCAGAGTCCAAACTGATATCGTCGTGATATCAGCGCCAGTTTTGGTCTCAGAAACTGAAGTCGTGCCAGGTTCTTCTTTGTCGACGAGGCTTTCCAGACGGCGTGGTCGTACGGCTTTTTGGACGGTGACTCGGGCCAACGTTGACGGTGGGAGGAAAGAAGCGGTGTTTCTTGCAATTTCTTCTTCGTCTTGTGGTCGTCGTTGAATTTCTCCTCTTGTTGCTTCACTTCAACGAGTTGTCGAAGAATTTCCAAGGTCCGATCATGAC
>CAJGYM010000267.1:0-15904 GCA_904845305.1 Caenorhabditis auriculariae | reverse complement strand
TTTTTTTCTGGCTCGGGCAATGGTATCGCGTAACAGACACGATTCGGACGTTCCGGGGCATTTTTAAGTAGCCACTTTAGTAGCGTGAGCCCTCTTAAGTGGACCCTAGAATTGCTCAGAAACGTCCGGTTTTTCGCTTTTTCTTCGTCTTTTCAATTTTTCATTTTTTTCTGTCACAAAAAAATTTCTATTCACGTATAATTTGCCAAGTTCGATCGCGAAAAAGCTTCTCAGGTTAAAATGACAATTTAATACAAAACTCGATTGATAAATCGCTTTCCAAAAGAAGAATCGTTAGAATGAGCAATGTGGGAAAGACGCCCATTAATCAGCAGAGTGTAACGATTTCGCAAACTTTTTCTTCCTCCGCTGGACATTTCGTTTTTCTGTTTTTCGGTCAAACACTTTCGAAAAAAAAACACGTCGGAAACTGACATTAGACACCTATTTTTTAGATCGAGATCAGAAAAAAAAATTCAGAACTTGAAAAAAAAGCAATGAGATATCGGAATAATTAACTTAAGACGGAAAACATGAATGTAAAAAAAGTTTCAAAAAAACAAAAACGGTGAATTTTTGAAATCAAAATTTCAGTAAAAAAATTTTTTTATATTCAACAATTTTTTTCATAAAAAGCTAAGTAATGAAACTAGACTTGGAAAATAATAATTTGAAGAGATAGTTCCAAAAAAAGCATTGAAATTAGGAAAACGGGCTCGATCTTTGAAAATAATGTTTTTAGATATTTCGGAGTTTCAAAAAGAAAAAGCTTTTTACTGCTTAAATACTGCAAAAAAATGTCTCTTCTTCTCAAAAAGCTTTATTTCGACCAGTCCATGCGCCTTTAATAAGGGTTTTTCAAACAACGAAAAAAATATTGAGACTTTTCTGGAAACTCGACTTTAGTTTTATATTTTTTTGAGAAAGAGCAGGGAATTTTTAAAAAAATATTATAAGGGAACAGTTAAAATGGAGAAAACGGCCCGAAAAAGACGAAAAATTGATAAAAAAAGGCGAGTCCAGATTCAAATCCGCAGCTGAAGGTCAAAAAAACTGTTGGCGAAACGAGAGAGAGAGACGCAGAGACATTTTGGCATAGAATGAGCAAGCGCGCGTGATCGTCGTAAACATTCCCAGCGTCGATCAAACTACGTTCTTTTCATTTTTTGAACTTCCGATTATGTATAGGCCATTCCGCGCTAGCTTGTCACGTTTTTTTTTTCCGCCAAAAGGCCAGGTCAAATTTAACCAACTTTCGCTTCAAGACCTTTGTTTCTCGCCGCCGTTATAAAAGCAGAAATTTGATCTAATTTGGTATACGGTCTTTTTGGTGGGAAGAAAAACTTGACAAGCTGACGCGGAATAGACTATATAGACGCACAGTGTTTCAAAACGGGCGAGCGCAGGCGAAAACAATGGTCGTCTCAATGGGGCAAAAACGCGAGTTCCTTCTCGGCAGGAATTATGCTCCGGGCAGACCCTATCTGGGAAGCGGCTCTGAAAGTTTCGGGGTTTTTTTTTCGCACATTTAGAGGTAAAACCGAGCACAATGTAAATTTATAGCGCAAAGACCTCGAAAGTGGGTCAATTAAGTGTGATTTCAGGGGGAAAAGCGAGCGAAGCTGCAATGTTCCGAGCCACGTGGACAACCCATTATTAAGAAGAACTGTTTTTGAGAACATTCGTTTATTTTTATTTGTATTTGTATGTGAACATGTGTTTATGTTTATTGTACGAATGGTTTTAAACGGTTTTATTTAATACGCGTATTATCCTGTTATGAAATGAAAGATTATAAATTTGAAAAATCGTGAAATAATGCAGAGGTGCTGGGAACAGGCGGGAGACATGCGTCGGCAAGAACGAGATGCCGCAGCCAGATGGTGAGTCTGAAAAAAGAGGATAAGTTTTTTACGTAATGCACGGTAAACTTCAAAGTCCCTCTAGATAATCCTGTCTCTGTTGTCAAATGCGATAATTCATATGTAATATTCGAACAAAAAAATCGCGCAATTAGAAGATGTTGCAGCGGCAGCGGGTAAATCGTGAGATTTCGCTCTTCAGCTGAGCGCCGTGCGCGCTAGTATTTTGGCCATTAATTTTTTCTTAGTGCACCTCTTTTCGGAAACTAAACGGATTATGAAAATTGACAGTCTCCTCTATCGAACAATGTGAAAAAAATGTTTTTGAATCGTTTTAGATTATTAATTGTAATATTATAAGTTGAGAAGTGCTGGGGCAGTGCCTAAACGAGAATAATTTAAAAAAAAAACGGCGATATAACTTCTTCGGGGTAACTTGATTGTTTATTATCTACGAAAATGAAAATGAATGAGAAGTTATTAACGATGATATCGCCCAAAAACCGCAATTGGTGTATGCAAAATTTTAACATACAGTGTTCCAAACCGGACGGGCTGAACAGATGTGATGAGGGAGAAAGTTTTTAGGTCGGCAAGGAAAAACACGGCATGAGCTACATGCCTCGTTCAGCAGTGAGATTTCAAAAATAACGGACTAAAAACAAAACGGAGTAAGCGAAGAAGAGATGGCGAGCGATGGGACACCAGAAGATGAGATAGTGGTACAAAATGAGATGATAGAGGAAGGTGAAAGATTGATATGAAACGTGACAGGCAAAGTCCAAACGACCTCAAAAAGGCCAGATCTCCTTTTTTTCATCTATTTTCCGACCTTTTTTGAGCTCCTGAAAAGGTCCTCTATGGAAAAAAAAAAGTCTAGGAAAAAAGGCGCCTTAAAAGTAGGGACCGCAAAGCCACGCCCCTTTTCGCGATAGAAAAAGTGGCTTTTTTTTGGTTTTCAACTTTCATTTTGCTGTAGTTGCAAAATATGTGGAACTGGATAATAAATTTTGGCACACATGTACAAAAAAGCTTCCTCTTTCGTTTAAAAAATATTTCACGCTTTTTTGATGCGTTCGCGCGGAATGTCGTACAAAAAAACGTGAATGGGACTAAAAAAATTTTTGTCGTTTTTTTGCTTTTTTTCATGTGTTTTCAGGTCGAACGCACTCTTTCTTTTTTTATATAATGATTTTGATTCAAGTAACGGTAATTTTGAAACAATAAAATAAAAAATTCGTCTTTGCCAAAAATTTTAGGGAGTGCCCAAAGTCATAATTCAAAATGTCGTTAATAAGCGAATATAATCGAGTTTTTGTTTTTTCAAAATTTAGACCATGAGCTTACTTAAATTTTTCTCCACAGCATATGTGCTTGAAAAAGTTGTTTGATACGCAAAAAAATGCTCTTGAAAAATAGAGAATAAAAATTAGCGGCGTTTATCACACAGAAAGCGGTCGAACGCAGGTTTTTTTCAAACGATTATATACATTTATTAGTAAAAAAATCTTTCAGTTAAAAAGAATAAAATAAAAAAATCTGTCTTTGCCAAAAATTTACGGGGCCGTTTTTGATGCAGCGATCGTTAAACGAGGCAAAAAGCACTGAAAAAACAGTTTTTTTCGAAGTGAATTTCCACAAAAAGCTTTGAGTAGAGATTTGCGAACATATTCTGATAAAAAAATATCTTAATTACTTCAAGTTTTTTTCTTTTTGAAATAGACAATCTGTGCTATTTAAACGGCCTCAGGGCTAAGGCGGATGGAAGCTCCCCGCGCTAGACCTGACAGCTTGGCGCAGTGCGTGCGCTGCGATTTTTCATTTTGAGGTCGCGAGTGAAAGCGCCAGTTTTTTGTTTTCTGAAAAATACCTACTTTTTCGGCAAACTAACTGATTAGCATCTTTTTAGCACTCTATTATGATTTGTTACATCATAATAGACCAGTATCAAAACTTGTTCTGGAAGAAAAATCGAGAAAAATGTCAAAAATGGATAAGACCAAAATTTCAGTACTAAAAAGCGCCACATTTTTCGTCATAACTTTTTTCATCCTCAATCTTTTCCGAAAAACTAAACGGTTCTGAGTTTTTAATCGAAACAGCTATCAAAACCATACAAAGCTGAATGCTGAAAAAAATTTTATTTGAAAAATCTCGTCTGCGGTCCCTACTTAAAAAGTTTTTACCAAAAATTCCTTTTTAAGATCTATTGACTTCGCCCATGGATGGGCTCTACACCCTCCACATAGTTATAGAGCCACTTGACATTTTTAAAAAGGGGCTACCAAAAAGTCGTTTTTTTGTAAAATTGCGGTTTTCTCCATAATTGCGGAGCCACCTGAAGATTTTTAATATTTTAAAAAAATTTATCGACTATTTTGTATTTTATTGGTTCAATGTACCTGTTTTAAGAAAAATAGCTACGATAAGTCGATTTTTTGCGTATAGGAGCCGAAATAAGCTTTGACTTCAAAATGGACCTTGTTTTTGACTGAAAGTTATTCATTCAAGCCGACAGTGTTGGGAAAAAAATTGGAAAAACTTCAAAATTTTTGAAATTTTTCAAGTGACTATAATTATGTGGATAGGTGTATTTAAAATGTGTAAAATTTCTTTAAGAGGGAATCGACGTCAATTCGCAAGACGTAATGATGGGAAACGAAGAGGCGGAAAGCGATGCAGAACAAGAACGAGAGCTACCAGATAGCCAAGAAGAGTACTCCGAAGGAGAGGAAGTCGTAGACCTTGACGAAAACGCTGGTCAAGAACGAC
This sequence comes from Caenorhabditis auriculariae, assembly GCA_904845305.1. Lineage (NCBI taxonomy): Eukaryota > Metazoa > Nematoda > Chromadorea > Rhabditida > Rhabditidae > Caenorhabditis > Caenorhabditis auriculariae. Next base: position 11,270 of record CAJGYM010000267.1, on the reverse strand, counting down.
GAGAAATATTAGTAGCAGAGAGAGCAGAATCGAGGAGTGAGAAACGAAATGAATGAGTAAATAAAAAGAACAGCTGTAGGAAATTTGAGTGATCGATACGTCTATTTACTGCAAAGAGAAGTTTCGAACTTCATGACAAGCACACAAGTGGACGATATGTTTGAGGACGCCGCGGTGATTGCGGAGGTACCCGTAATTTTCAGAATGAATTACGAGAAGTACAAGGTAGACTTCTTGAGAAAGTAACAGGTTTTGGAAAAAGAGTGACCTAGTCGATTAAGGTTTGAATTGAAAGAAAAAAACTTTTTGTCGATGCGGCTTAAACGTGATGAGCGAAAGATCGAGATGCGTGAATTTTGATTGTGGAGAGTAAGTTGAAAAGAGAAAGAATTCATTTGTGTTCAGAGAAATACCAAAAGCGAGCACGTCTTCAGAAAGAGGAAAAGTGTTGCTAGCCAATCTGATTCCTCAATTGGAGGGAGTTTTAAAAGACGAATTAACGACAATATTGAAAGTACACGACAATCATCATCAAGGCGTTGTCGACGGGGATGGAAGCTATGAAGCATCGAAATCTTTCGCAGTGAGAATGATGTTGAGACCAAAAAAAAAAAAAAAATTTCCTTTAGGAATTTTGCGAAACGAAAGACGAGTTTGGAAAAAAAGTTGTGAGGCTTAGTGCTATTCTAACTACTGACGGGTTTTCTTACGAAAGCAAGGGAGTGAAGAGGTCACAAGTTTGGCCAATCACTATGGCTCTTCTAGACCTTCCAGCCTCAAAAAGGTTTTTAACGAGAAACCTATTGACAGCAGGGTTGTATCGTGGACAGCATAAACCGAGTTTACCGGGTAGGACGAAACAGATTTCAAAAAAACGCAAGATTTTCAGAATGGAATGAACTGAGTGGCCACGTTCTGGACGAAATTAGACAGTTCCCAGTGTTTGCCGTCAACGGAGAAGCCCAGTATGAAGTACACTTCAAAATAGCTCTTGCTGTTCTCGACTTTGAGGTAGTTTAGGAAACAAATTGAATAGAGAAGTATCTTTCTAGGCTTTGAGATCAGCTTACCGGATAAGGCTCTATGAGTCGGGTGTGTGCAACTGGTGCGATATACAAGGAATACGGCTGAATGGAGCGCCAAGGTACTCATGTGAAAGAGGAACGGAAAAATCGGACGACTATCACAAGATGAGCAGTGAGAACAGTAGCAATGAGTACAAAGGTAAAAAAAAAAATTAATGCAAAAAGCGATCTCAAAAATGCAGAGAAGGCTCTGTTCCAAAGACTTGTTAGTCCTGCTCGTGCTGTTGTTGATTCCCTTCATGTGATAGCAGAGGGGTTTTTGAAAAGTATATACAAAGGTGGAGTGAGAGGAAAAGTGGAATAATTCTTCTCGTATCATACTCAGATATCGAGCAGACCAACAAATTCAGACCTCGGCTCCGAGTGAACACGAAAATTTTGGAGGAAGTCGAGAAAATTGGGTAGTCGTTTATGTATTAAAAACTGATTCCATTCTTATTGCAATTAGAGTTAATTTATATTTAAAAAGTGTCGAACTGTAGTTGATATCAATTAAGATCACGCTAATTTCGAGCTTGTAGTGGGAAAACGAAGCTACCGACGTATATAAGCGCTCGACTAATATCTTTGACCAACACAGCTGTGATGTCAGCAAAAGAGCTGTTGATGGTCTGAAAGATTGGGAAAAAAATTTTCAGTTCTCGTACTGTAGGCTTCGCATTTGGTTCTACCGATCATATGCCTCGAGAAGTACATTGATGATGACATAACGGCTTCCTACACGTTGGCCATTAGCTGCATATTGCGAGCACTTTATAGTGAGGGACTCGGCAAAAAGGAATTGTGTGAAATGGCCTAGTGCGATTGAATCTCTTGGATCGATGTGGGAAGCAGTGTTCAGCCCGAAACCACGACAATAAAAAAACGCATGTATGTGGAAAAGAAATCCTACTGACCTAAGCAATTTTTAGGCTTTCTTTGCTCATTTACCGACCCAGCTTCGCCAGTGCGGCAACGTTATCGATCTTGACAGCAGCGGATTCGAACATTCATATATGGATTATAAAAATTCAACTGAACCCTCACAACACGAGAAACTTCGATTTTGTCAGCACTGGAAAGGTTAAAAAAAGACCAAAGGAACCCATCCAACAACATAATTTAGACTGTTACTATCTCGGCACTCTCTATCAGAAATGGAAAGCCGGAGCGTCGATACAGCGATACGCGGGCTTCGACGTTTATACGAACGCCGGCAAAGAAATCGGTGGGAAATATGTTGAAAGAGCATTTAACGGTTCTCTAGGGACAGCGAACGGGCGGTTTATTTTTTTCGCGGCGGAGGTAGATCATGGCGACTATCAATGCGCCTTCCACAAAAGGCTGGATTAATGATTCATTTATTTTTTTAATTTGTATTTCGTTGATCAAAAAGAAAACCTCTAAACTATTGAAATTATAGTAAACGAAAAAGTAAATTCAATAGAAACAGAAATAATTCATCAAGTGAGGATAAAGGCGCACACATGGCTGCCATGATCTACCATCGCCGCGCAAGTTAAACCGCCCGTTCGCTGTCCCAAGCCAGCCGTGAACTGGCTATATGAGATAATAGAGTTAATAAAAGAAATGGAGTGAAATGAATGGCAAAAAGAGAAAATTGTTATAGGAAACGTGGAGCAAAGCCTATCACCAATGCTGATCCACACCTAGCTGGAAAACCAGCACGACACCCGCTACCAAACGCCTATGCCTATCCGTCCTACCATGCTTTGCTGCAAGAAATCGGAAGCGAACGCAGCATAGTCATATAGTAATTTGAAAGACGAAATTTATAATCTTTTGTAAATTCAGTCCGAGAGTTTACACACGCGGCATGACCCTTTGCCAGTCACTTATATTGGGGAGAGCCAGAGACAACGCAACAAGACGTCGTGTCATTCTACTCTAACGGAACTGTAACGTTTGGCCGTATCGAGACGATCGCCCTAAATCTGATGAACGGGAAAAATAATGCCTCGATCAGCGAGTTCGATTGGGAAAGTGGTCACGACAAGCTGTACTCATATCTGAACACCAACAGCGACCGAAACACGTACATTTTGAAGTCTGTGTTGGATAGATATTTCCTCGGTGATCGGACTTTCTGTGGAGTGTTAAAATCGACACAAACACGCCTCGTAGTCATTCTTTTGGAGGACGTTATCGCTACGGCGACTGTGATTCCTCTTATGCTCAAAAAGTATTGCCTTAGCATCCCCAATAAAAAGATGCTGGCAGTAAGCAGATTTTCGAAAACTGACCAAAAACAGCAAATTTGCGTAACAGATCTCACTCGTTTCCTTTCCTTTCTCAACACCTAATTTACTGTCTATTGCTTTAAAAATATTCATGTTCCTACATTACCGAATAAAAAGTTGTATCTGACGCTCTCTAAGTAGACTTTCTAATTTCTAGTTTGCTGATGTCTGTTTTTGCTTAACTATTTTAGAAATCTTCATTCGAGAATTCCGCTTCTGGATTGCCGGATTCTCATTTAAAAAAAAACACGAAAAAGAAAGTTATGGTGAGCCGACAGATGGAATACAGGAAACGCCTACGCCTAGCCAAATGGACGTTCGCCCACCACAAACTCAAAATGGTTTCAATGAGATCCTTCAGTCCACGAATGTATAAATGAATAATGGAAAAAAAGGGGAAATGAAAAAGTAAAAAAACGCACTCTTTTAGAAGTTGATCCCGTCCATTTCGTCACGTTGGTCGGTTACGAGAAATCTCCAGCTGCTTCAATCCTCAAAACCACTTTGTATCGCATCATTCTTGTAAAGGAGAGAGAAAAAAACGTGAAAACCTGCACAAATATGCGCGGAAAAACTTTGAACACGGCAAGGACTGCCTCCCCGTCTGGCGCGACTTTGCGGCGAGAGATTTAAGTTCCGCAGGCTTGCGCCAAGAAAAAAACCCAGCGCTAAAGTTTGCGCGAACCTTGCGCAAGACAGGGCGCAAGCTTGCGCTACGGGAGGGCTGCTTTAGAGCTCACAAACTCATTTACAGTAATTCCGAAACTGTTTCGTCTATGTTTTCTATTTTCCTAAATTATGTTTTCTTTTTTTATATATATTTTTCTGGTTTTTTATAAATGAAATTTTATCATCATCGTTTTTAGTTGACTTCATATTTGTATGCGACGCGTCGAAACGTATCTTTTTCGAGAGATTCGACGTATTGGTTTATCCTATTATACTTTGAGAAAGGTAATTATTTTGTTTTTTTCTTCCTAGCGAAGACGTTTTTTTGATTATTTTTTTCTTAAAAAAATTAACTCCAGAAATTACAAAAAAAGTGAGTTCGATATTCTTTGTACTAGCTGTAATACTGAATTTTTTTCAGATCTAATGAAGAGAGAGTTCAACAAATAAGATTCTCATGGAGTGGTGAACATGATATATGGAAGTTTGCAATGTTGAGGTTTGTAGTTTTCGAATAACATTTCATTATTTCTCTTATGTTCTTGGTACAATCCAAAGATGTACACTACGTCTATAATAAGGATATATACAGAAAAACTTGAAGAGATTTCGAAAAAAAGTTTATCAGAGTCAAAAAGACGATTTTTGTGATGGAATAATATTAATAAAATGGCTATTATGATGAAACTTGGGTTCCATAGGTAATTCTTTACGCTCAATCGGATGGCTTTAACAGATTTTTGATATATTTTCTGGATTCGCCGAAAAGTCCATGATCGAGGGTGGTCCTATCCTTATTGGACGCAGTGTACCAGATATAATATCTGTTCATAAAAAAATTAAAGGGACCCTGATAATCATGTGATTGTTCAACAAAAAAATATGTTTTTAATTTTAACAAAAAAATCGTATAAAGTGAAAAAGCGGCTTGCGGCTAACATGTGCACATACTCGCGTAATTCACGGCGCAAGCCTGCGAAATCCTCGCCGCAAAGTCGCGCCAGCCAGGGGAGGCATGTACACGGGCAAAGTCCAAAATGTCTCAAAAAGGAGTTCTGGAAAAGGCGCCTTTTTTTCTTGATTTTTCCTGAAAAAGACCCTTCAAAGAGTCCTAAAAAAAAGAAGGCGGAAAAAAAGTGGGAAAAAAATAAGATTTCGAGAAGTTTTCAACACCTTTTTAGGAACTCAAAAAGATGCTTTAGGCTCTTCTTTTTATGGCCTTTTTGAGGTCGTTTGGACTTGTGTATTCATGTGCAAACAATACTAGCTCATACTACACTTCTTTGGGCATGCTTCGATATTGTTTGGACTGTAGAAATCACAAAAAAATAATAATAAAAAAACAAAAAAGAACAAAAAGTTAATGCTGTGTTCTATCGCTTAATGCGAAACCAAAATTTTGAATTCCCGCGCGCGCGCCTGAACCGCATCGCGAGTGTGGTCGCAACACGGTTTCTCTTGATTTTCAACTTTTTTCCCGCTTCATTAATTTCCTTCCTTTTTTGCGATGTCTCTTTGATTTCCCCTCTGGCGTATGTGGTTTTTATTATTATATGGGAATTTTAAGGCAACCGAAGGTCACGCGCATCTCTTCGTTCGCCATGACTAACCCATTCGAACCAAAAACAAAAGGTTTCTCCTGAAACTTCCGTGTACTCTTTTTTATTTCATTTGTTCAGGCTCTCCTAAAGCAGCGCCGAAAGCCAACGCCGCGCCTTCGTCGAGTAGAAAGATGCCCAGCAAAACTGTTCCTAAACCGACGCCCAAATTGATGGATGAATTGTTGTTTGCTTTAAATTTACAAACACCGCTTACAACGCGAGAGCATTGCGTAAGTTTTTCCATTTACTCGTATCACAGTCGAACCGCGATTTTTTTATACCGCCAGGGAACTTTCCGACGGCCACCTTTCTGCCGAATTGTTTTCCGACTTTATTTTCTCGATAAACTCTTCATTAAAAAAAACCGAAAAATATAAGGGAAAAAAAGTCGGAAAAAGGATTCGGCGGAAAGGTGGCCGTCGGAAATTTTTTTCTAGCGATATGAAAAATCGGAAAAACTCGCCGTTCGAAAAATTCGCTGGCTCATTTTCAGCTATCAAAATAAAAAGATTGACCGACATACCACAAAGTTTTAATCTTTCGCGCGGAACACCCAAAAATTTGACAAGATTCCATGAAATTCAGTTTAAAAAAATTATTTTTTTGCCGACAAAGATTTTTTTGAACATTTTTAGATAGTAGAAAAAAACTCATTCTGCACATGAATCAAGCAGAAAGATGTCGAATACATGGCATGTAAATTAAAAAAACTCGCGAATTATCATTTTTCGTTTTTTTCCTCAACTAAAGCGGTAAACGGCCAAGGAGCGACATGACACAACCAACTTATATGAAGTCACAGCTGACGAACAATATAAACACAGCAGTAACACTCAGAAACGAAAAATGTAACAAGAAATAGGGTTTTGAATTCCCAATACAAAAACTAAACCACGCCCAGTTTTCTGCAATTGAGGCGCGGTACTTTCTGCCTCATTTTTCTCTACTGCGAGGTTCCCTTTTGGAACGCCGTGCTCTCAGTTAAAGAAAACCAGCAATTTTCTTCTTTTTTTTGTAATTTCCGCATTTTCATTATTTAGGCTCAACTAGAAAAAATCCTGGCAGATGTGGACCTATTCAACTTATCTTATCAACTACGTGTTGGCACCAAAGGAAAAGAGCCAACAAACGTTCTGTTGTCGCTCGCTCTTTACTTGTTTGGTGCTGCCAAACATGTGCCAACCATCATGTCCTGCGACCACGAATGCGCTATCATAAAAGAGAAAGCCTCCGACTATAGTATCACCGTGCGTCTGTTATTCTTTCTCTTCTCATTTGAATATTTAGGTGTCTTATCCGCAAGAGGACCTTGTACTCGTCTCTCCCAAAGATTCAACTCAGCGATACGTGAGCAAGTACATGGTTATAAATGCTGCCGCGTTGAATGCACCGAGTCTTACTTCATTATCTCTGGAGGAGGGCTTAAGTCTCATGGTTCATCATTCTATGGCATTGGTTTTTTCATTGCTTTCATTTTTCGAATCAAATTTTTTTTTTCAGATGTTTGAGGATCCCAGTGACGTGCCGCTGTATCGGAACCTCTCCTCAAAATCGAAAGATTTTATTGTCGGTTTTTCATCTCCTTTTGCATTAAACTCATCTTCTTTAACGCAGATCTCATACGTCCCATGATTTATTCGTGCCCAGAATCGGTCCGCGCAGGCCGACAAATTCCCGAAATGGACTCGGTGACATTGAGCTCAACAGTTAACTATTACATTAAAGATAGAATGTGAGTATTTTTTTTTCCACCTGTTTAAATAATAATATTTTTTCTCCAAATCTAAAACTCACTCGCTGGTGTATCTTTTCATTCAAGCCTTCTTACAAGTCCGATTAAAATTTTTTTTTTCAGAAAAATGGCTCGAAGGACTGTTCCAAGGATGAGGACCGCTAACCTGGACGAATACAACCTTCTGCGGGACAAATACCTCGGTAACTTACTCCTCACATTCAATTTTTTTTTTCTTGTCATTTCTACTTTTTTCAGGGCACCTCGCTGTTCCTCAAGCCACCACGTCTTCAATTTCCAGTCCCGATACGCGATCACAGCCAAGTCCACCTGAAGACTCTGCTTCACAAGGTAGCCTATTGTCGACTTTCAATCATTTCCGAATAGAATTTGATCGAAGAAATTTGTTATTAAACGGCTTCAGCTTTACGTCTTTTTTTTCCTCCAATTTTTCAATTGTTTATTGACTTATTTAGACTCAGCAATGTCCGCTGATGAGCCACCTCGGAAAGTCAAGTGTTTGGACCTGCACGGTCAGTCACCACATGTTGATTACCCATCGCTCGGACCATCGTCTCGGCACGAGCTTCACGGGCCACAAGAAGATCATCTTGCTAGGATTTCTACGCCCGCGTCGCTTTCCGGTACCAATCTTTTGGGCTTTTCTCCAAAAACCAGCTCTTCGCAGAGTTGATTTTTGAAGCAAAAGAATTAACTTTTGAACATAACTTCAGATCCCACCGGGAGTCCGTCGCCGGTCGGACCATCGCCTTGGCAAGCGCTTCACGGGCCACAAGAAGATCATCTTGCTAGGATTTCTACGCCCGCGTCGCTTTCCGGTACCAATCTTTTGGGCTTTTCTCCAAAAACCAGCTCTTCGCAGAGTTGATTTTTGAAGCAAAAGAATTAACTTTTGAACATAACTTCAGATCCCACCGGGAGTCCGTCGCCGGTCGGACCATCGTCTCGGCACGAGCTTCACGGGCCACAAGAAGATCATCTTGCTAGGATTTCTACGCCCGCGTCGCTTTCCGGTACCAATCTTTTGGGCTTTTCTCCAAAAACCAGCTCTTCGCAGAGTTGATTTTTGAAGCAAAAGAATTAACTTTTTGAACATAACTTCAGATCCCACCGGGAGTCCGTCGCCGGTCGGACCATCGTCTCGGCACGAGCTTCACGGGCCACAAGAAGATCATCTTGCTAGGATTTCTACGCCCGCGTCGCTTTCCGGTACCAATCTTTTTGGGCTTTTCTCCAAAAAAACCAGCTCTTCGCAGAGTTGATTTTTTTGAAGCAAAAAGAATTAACTTTTGAACATAACTTCAGATCCCACCGGGAGTCCGTCGCCGGTCGGACCATCGCCTTGGCAAGCGCTTCACGGGCCACAAGAAGATCATCTTGCTAGGATTTCTACGCCCGCGTCGCTTTCCGGTACCAATCTTTTTGGGCTTTTTCTCCAAAAAAACCAGCTCTTCGCAGAGTTGATTTTTGAAGCAAAAAGAATTAACTTTTGAACATAACTTCAGATCCCACCGGGAGTCCGTCGCCGGTCGGACCATCGTCTCGGCACGAGCTTCACGGGCCACAAGAAGATCATCTTGCTAGGATTTCTACGCCCGCGTCGCTTTCCGGTACCAATCTTTTGGGCTTTTCTCCAAAAACCAGCTCTTCGCAGAGTTGATTTTTGAAGCAAAAGAATTAACTTTTGAACATAACTTCAGATCCCACCGGGAGTCCGTCGCCGGTCGGACCATCGCCTTGGCAAGCGCTTCACGGGCCACAAGAAGATCATCTTGCTAGGATTTCTACGCCCGCGTCGCTTTCCGGTACCAATCTTTTGGGCTTTTCTCCAAAAACCAGCTCTTCGCAGAGTTGATTTTTGAAGCAAAAGAATTCACTTTTGAACATAACTTCAGATCCCACCGGGAGTCCGTCGCCGGTTGGACCATCGCCTTGGCATCTCTACCATGGTCATCCTCAGGTTTCTGTCGCCGGATATCCGGCTCAACAGCACACTTTCTTGACCGGTTTCTATAACCATCATCTCATTCATTTTTTAATTTTTTAGAGCTTCAACCGGTGCGGCTTTCGCGTCCACCATCATCGGCTGTCGTCGATTTTCATCCCTCTTGCTTTGGGCAGGTTGTAGACGCATACGCCTTCTCTCCACCTGGCGATGCCTTTTTTGCCCAGCCGTCCCGGTACAATGACCACCCTCATAATTAAAATATCCCTCTCTACATGTGAAATGATCCTGTGAAACACCTGCGTTTGTGACTCCCAATCCAATATCTGTACCATGATAGATCTGTAAAATTTTAATTGGAACGGCAGCTAGCCTGATAGCTTATCCCCTATCTCATTTGCGCCCCATTGCAATAGGTTAAGTCGCCCTGTTGATAATAAATTTTTTTTTCTGTGACAGTTGAATTTCGTGGTCGGCACTGCGCATTCCCTCGTCTTGCACCGTGCAGCCTCTCTTTTCGCACGAAAAAGACTCGAAAATGTTACGGTTTGTCACTACTACTTGCAAAGTGCAAAAGATGGCAAAAAGAGAGCAAATTTTGGGGTCGCACCGGGCCGAGGTGTCTGCCGAGTTCTAACGCAACGCGGTGCGGCGCGTGTCAACCTCTCAAAATTTAATTCAATTTAAATATAGTTTTTTCTCTTTTTCTCGCGTATTTTTTTAGATTTTTGAATCGTTTTACTTTCTGTTGGGTAATATAACCGTGTTGGATGCGTTTGAAAGGTACTTGAGGTAATTATTGCTCGAGAAGGTCTCGAAATTTCGACTAAAAATGACATTTTTGAAGAGTAACTTTTTGCAGAAGCTACTTGGTTTATGTTTTTTTGTTTTAAAATGCTCAGAATGAGATTTTTAAAATAAACGCCCAGAGCTTTTTCCAAATTTTTCGACGTTTTAGAAAAACATATGTCGTCTAAAAATGACTTTTTGAGTTATAAATTTTTGTGCCGAAGCGAATTGATTCTTTTTTTCGTTTCAGAATATCCAGAATGCGTTTTGTGAGGGAACCGTCATCGGTTTTTTCCTTCAAAAAATTTTTTAGGGCTTCACGCGACGAATTGTCCTGGAAAAAGGCATTTCGTGTGATAAATCTTTTGGCGAAAGCGATTCGGTTCATATTCCATTTTCAATAGGTTCATTGTGCGTTGAAATATATTAAAACTACTATATAAGTTCAAGAAGGCCTTGAAAAACACTATTCAACGCTATGTTTTTCATCCAGTAAATGCACAAAAAAATCGGCTCCTAATGTCGCGCCACTATTGCAATCAGCCGCGCCCCCATTGCATACAGCCACGCCCAATGACCACATCTGCCGCCTGCTTGGGAACACTGTGAGACGATTCACGGCTAGCTTGGGACGCAAAAAGGCGTGGCTTGTCTGCACCCTCCACCAACCAGGGCACTGTCTCGTCTCTTTTCGTGGCAGGACCCTTTTCTCGATGGCTCAAGCCAGCCGTGAATCAGCTTTATCCGATTCACGTCTTTCTTGTCGAAAAAATGATCCTGACACGATTTTGAAAACAATAAATAGTGTCTGGTTGGTCACAAAAAAAAATGGGTCCTACAACGATATATCGGATCATGTGCATTTTTACGGTGAACGACTCCAAATTTTGAAATCATATCGGGTATTTTCAACCAAAATTTCAATTTCGAGCGTAAAATTCACTGTAAAAACGCACATATTTTCGATCAATTGGACCCCTTTTTATAGGCTCCCGAAAAATCTAATTTTACCTGTTTCGCGGATTTTTTTAAACGAATAAGGCATCCGTTTTTGAGATGGCCGAAATCAGTTTGAACATGATAGATAAATGAAATGGATTTCAAATAACTGTGATACTAAAAGGAACATTGGGGAAAGTGCGCTCCATTGAATATTCGCTACAAAAAGTTTCTCTCAGCTTTTCAAAC
>CAJGYM010000266.1:0-16655 GCA_904845305.1 Caenorhabditis auriculariae | reverse complement strand
TTTTTTTCGTTGCTTAATTGACCCCAACCAAGTTTCGAACGCAAACGGGAATTTCGAAATGCCACTAAGAATAACTGCCGAGATAAACGCGAGACACTAGCGGTACATTGAAGAGCTCGCAAACATCTCGCTTTTTTTCTCGCGCCAATCTCGCATTTTTCTGGGCGCGAGTTTGCACTTTGCTAGTGGCGTGTTCATCGGAAAAAGGAACATGCTTTTGCAAAAACATTTTGCATTTCGCAAAACGAAAAATCGTATTCACCGGCGCGCCAAAGTTGCTCCAAAACATATTTTTTGTTTTGGAGCAATTTTTTGCGTTTCGAAGCAATTTACGTTTTGTCCGATGAACACGCCATACACGTGATCACCCCGAAAAGCAAGATAAATGCGAGGTCGTGCAGAGAAAAATGCGTCACATGTTAGCGAGTTCGTCAATCACGGCGTTTTTTTTATTACGCAAGGTCAAGACTTCTCGTAAATTATGATGCTTAGGGTGTAAGCACACCGAGACGCACTATCGCATACTCAAAAATTGCTTTTTTTCAATTTTAGAATTTGCAATTTTAGGATAATAACTTCTGAAATGTTCGAAATCTTGTCAGTTTGAAGAATATGATGTGACATTCACTTACGTTATTTAGGAACGATTTCGGAAGGGAAAAACTCTAAATTACTGATTACAAAAATAAAAAAACAAAAAATATTATGAAGGTGAATCAGCCTCATTGAATAAGCAATGTAAATACGAAAAAAATATTGAATGAGGAAAAATTCGAGGAGCAAATGACATTTTTATATACCTCGAAAACCTAGCTTCAGAAAAAAACAAATAATGGATAGAAAGCAGAAATTTTAGGAAAAAACCTTGTATTGCGAAATTTTTTTGTTTAAACTGAAAAACCATCAAAAAAACTAGAAAAAAACTATATGATTTAGATGACTCATATATCAAAAATCATTAAACTGCATCAGCAAATTCAATTGGGCTCTAATTTACACGAAACCGGTTTCAAACTACGTCAAAGGAACTAGATAATAACTTTTTATTATTAACTGATTAAATTAAAAACTATAGTTTCCGAAATAGAGTGACTCTTTTTCATGTCGCGAAAACAGATTTCAAAAATTTTGAAAAAAATTAGGACTTTTTAGAAAAAAATCTTCAGCTCTTTTGAGAAAAAAAGTTAAAGATCTGAAACCGGTTTAGAAAAAAATGCGCAATTTAAAGCTCCACAAGATGTACCCATAGAGAAGCGGATCACATAAATGCAAGAAATAGAAAAAGTAAAAACCAATGAAAAAAAGTGAAGAAATTCAATTTTTGCATCAGAAACCATGAGAAGGGCGCAATAATGCGCCACGGATAATATGCCGTTGGGACCCAAAATTTCGCATCATTGCGTGGAACACAGTGCAATGTACCCCCACCGACCTCACGTTTATCTCGACAGTTATTCTTAGTGTTTCGGTGGTATGAAAAAAGACCAGCGAAAATTTAAACGGCGACTTTTCCGATTTTTCATATGGCCAGGGAACTTTCCGACGGCCACTTTCCCTTATTTTTTCCGGTTTGTGAAACATCTATTCACATTTTTTATTCCTGTTTCTTTGTGTTTTAATCATGAACCAACTACCTACTTTATATAGGAAGATTCAAATCAATCTGTTATTGATTGCAATCAAGACATGCCAAGGTTTACCGGTTTTCTGAAATACTTTCTGCTGATTTAAAAAAAAAGTCTTGGATTTTGTGAAGTCTGTCTCTTCAAAAACTTTTCAAAATTTTTTCAATGAAAAAAAAGCGATTGTAGAAAAAACTGATCGAACTTTTTTGGGATGGTTATATCCATAAAAGTTCGATATTCCATTAGAACCTTTACAATCGCAAAAAGTTGGCGGCAAAAGGATTCGAAGCTTCGTCATAGGCTTCGCAGCCTAACACGCTAACCACTGCACCACGCTCTCAGCTGCTATGCAGTGGTTGGTGGCGCGGGCACATTCCTTCCTAACAGCGTCACATGGTTAAGGATAAAAACTTTGAAAAATCTTATCCCCAAAACGAAAACTTTGCGCAGATAGCGACTATGAGGGATCGATTCCCAGTCCATCAAAGTTGGTTTGGGCAAATTTAGAAAAAATTCTGAACCCTACGCTAAAATGACCTCCCATGTAAGACCCGAAAAATCCAAAAAACTTGTAATTTTGGGCAAGATTCCCCAATAACTTTTTTATCTCCTGTTTTCTTGGCTCGAAAATAGCGGAACCGCAATCAACACGCATTTTTACATTTACTAGGTCATTTCCAGATCAAAAAAAAGAAAAAAAATTTTTCACCTAAAAAATTCTATGTCCGGGAACCGAAAAAATTTGTATGCCCTGGGATGGAAATTTTCGAGGCTTTTTCGCTCATAACTTTTTTCAAAATCAAAGTATTTAGTTGAAACAAAGTTATTTGTTACCATTACGGTTACCGGGGCAAGGGGGCATACACCTTTTCAGGTTAGCTAAAAAAATGTTTCCAAAAAAAGCCAATTTAAAAAACCCCAGGGAGGAAAAGATTTCGTTTTAGGTTCGCGGTTAAAAAAAAGTTTGAAATTGTTCAAACTGTATTTAGAAACTATATTTAGATCCCTAATGAAGAGATGATTTCTTAAAAATACTTTATATAGGAAAGTGTAAAATGAGAAGTTTCTGAGCTTCGAAAAATTGAAGGTAGTAAATCTTTAGGACATGTCGGAAAGTAAAATTTTTCAAAAATTTAAGATTTAATTTCTATATCCATGTGTCTTCAGAAATTTTTTTCCCCTTTCAGCACATCAATATATCAAAGGCATCCCTGCGGATGCCAACAAAATCTGGAAATTTCCAGTTGATCGGGGAAGAACAAAAGGATTTGGGTTTTCGCAATTTTTCAAAATTTATCTACCTGAACTCAACAAAGTTTGAAAATTCAACTCATCGAAAATTTTTCACTGAAAAACATATTCCCAAAATTGTGTGCCAAAAAAACTTGATTCTTTCATTATAAGCTTCACTAGAGTTATTGAGGCCTCAAAAATTAAAAATTGAGTTAATCAAAATATGATTTCTGAAGCTTATTTTCATAATTAATTTTCAGTCAGGCACAGTTTGGGGAATATGTTTTTCAGTGAAAAAATTTTTGATGAGTTGATTTTTCAAACTTTTGTAGAGTTCAGCTAGATTAAACTTTGAAAAAACTCCGGGGAAACCCAAATCCTTTTTGTTTCGTGGCTCCCCGCGATGGCGACTGGGTATTACTTTAATTCATATAGCTGTTCTTCGAGTTATATTTCCTTCGATATCATTTTCTGGCTGAATTTATTCAAAAAATAAAACCGGTATTGAAACGGATATCCACTGGTTTTACCGTTTCATTTTTTTGAATTAGTTCTGTTCAAAGTGAAAAAAATACCTTATGAAGGAAGTGGCGGGTGATCGTCGATGCTTGGCGTGTTCTTGCAGAAGCCAAGTTTCCAGTTGCAGCAGTTTTGCGGCTTCTTGTCGCAGCTCCGTGTAACGTTGTTGTGGTAGCGTGAAGCGCTGTCGCAATCGCTTTACGGCTCTTCGTTTGGCGGCATTTTCGAAGAGGCTGAAAAAAAGGGTAAAATGAAAAACATAATGATCTCTCCAAAAAAAAAGTACCTTATCCTCTATTACGTTCGTAGCTCCGTCCGTTTCTATGCTACTTACAATTCGCGCAATAACTTCTTTGTCATACTGTTTTATCGTTTTGTAAACGGCTTTTTGAAAAGAAGATTATGTACGGTTGAAAGACTGTAGACCGGAAATTTTGTTAGAAAATTATCATTCGTTTGTCGTATCAATAATTTCAAAGTACTGATTAAAAAACCTTTTGCTCAATTATGTGAAAAAGAAAAATATCCTAGGGATAAGATAGAACTTTTTCAAGGAGCCAGTTTTTTAGAAAAAAAATGCAGCGAATTGCTTGTATCGACGGATTTCGATTTTTTTAAATCTGTGTAATTTAATGTGTCATTTCTCAATAACCTGAAATTTGTGCAGGCTGAAACATTTAGAATATTACCTGATAAATCAGCAAAAAAATCAATCAATTTTTAAAATATTCTCGACGGCAAAGTATAACTTTTTCCTGTATAAGCTAGATCCGAAATGAATAAAAAATACTTTCTGTTTGTTCTTAGTGAGGGGCCGTCCTAGCGTCACCAAGCTTTCCGAGAGAGTGGGTTCCAGGGCTATCAAAGATTCCGAGACCTCCGCTATCTCAAGCTGAACCAAAAAAAAATAAGAGATCTCAGGAGACATCGGCTCAAAAAGAATCTTTTGTAAAAGTCATTTTTTAATTCGAAGAATAGCGAGAAAATGAAAGAGTGGAGATTTTAAAGTGACTTGTGAGGTTGTTTTTCAGCCAAGGCTGCTTTTTGAAGAACTGAAAAATTTTTTTGAAAAAAAGAAGTAAGTCACAGAGAAATTTATAATTTTGAGAACAAAAAGCGTTTAGGACCGAATAAAAAAATCAGCAGATTGAGGAAAGCGACTATAAAGAATTAACAGCCTTTGAACCATCGAATGAGGGAGAAAAACGAGAGAGAATGATAGAAGAACGTCCAGGAAGGTCCTTTTATAGGGCTAGGGACCGCGCATCTGACCGCGCCGTGTATACACCGTCAACGCGTATCGGTTCGCGGGCTCAAGAAACTGTTCGGTTGGCCAATCGGGTCGATGACTCTGTCGTCTGGAACTCCGCGCTCTCTTCACTCTCTCGCCTACCAATGTGCAGGCGACCGAGTTTTCAGGAGATGTGAAAGACCTCTGACGTCGTGTTGTTTGTGTCGATACCAATGTTGCGAATATGAGCAAACTACACACGCTCTGATAAATAAAAAATTTTCAATTTTTTCACAAACTGGTCCCAAAAAAGCTTACATTTCTCATTCTCTTTTTTGAAACAGTTCGATACAATTTTTGAAAGCGCGACTTTTTTGAGCAATTCACTGAATATGGGAAAAATTACCGAAAGCTTTCAGAAGGAGAAACTTATGGTTTAATTTGGGTCTTTCTTTCATATTTTTACTCATCTTGTTTTGACTTTATATCATTTTATCAAAAGCTCATCTTTCGATGGCACATGGCTTGAATGTGGCTCTTTTTTTTAATTAGCACTTGGCAAATATTAGAAAAGAATTTCTTTGAAGAACTGTTTCGTATTGTCACTTTTTCTTGACTAAAAATGCGCAGGACGCGTAGCGTGCGCGTTTGCGACACTTGTCACGAGTTAAGTTCAACCGTCAGCGGCTAAAACTCGAAATGGAAGTTAGGAGAACCCAAGTTTTTCAATGTTTACAAAAAATTAAAATAAAAGTTACATCATCTAAACTCTCTTAAAAATAACGCAATGAAGACCCAGAAAAAAACCTGGCTCCAACACATCTCTCTCAGGCACGACGTTTCACCAGCTCATGAATTTTCCACTTTGATGAAACCCGGAGTAAAAATTAGAATTTTCATTTACAACAAGAATTATAAAACGGTTCTGATAAAACGATCATGTAATTGGAACACGTATGGATATAGGAAAGATTTGCAACAATTTAGTAGGTTCCAAGGAGGGGTATTAGTCACTCAAAAATAGTCGAAACATGAAATTGACATCTATTATTATTATTCTAATCAAAAAACTATAAGAGAAATGAGTGTTTTTCAATCTTTCTCAAAACGCTTCGAGCAGCGTTTGGAGAGCTGGGAAGTTTAGAAAGAGCAATGAGATCAATTTTAATCGAAGGAATTTTTCTTCGAAGCTTTCGAGCCTTTCTGAGTTCGCCGATGTTGATGATGAAGGGTGGAATCTTTTCCTGCTTTGCTACGGACGGTACGTCTCCAGGAAACTTGACGAGCGGCCCGCTTGCTTCACAGTAGGGGAGCAAGTATACAGGAAAGAAACCACAACTCCGACAACTGAAAAAGTCGGACTTCATCATTTGAAAATAACCGAGTTGAACTCACTTCGTGGCCAGCTTTCTGTTCCCCGTCATTCTGGATATGATCTTCTTCATTTTTCCGGCAAAACCTCGTATGGTATTGATCCCTCCGATGTCATTTTCGGGTGGCGCTACATATTCCAGATTATACTTATGAAAAGAAAAAAAGTTCACTTTGCGTTCTTTGACCAAAATTGCGGAATTCTAACAAAATATTTTGAAGAAATTCAGAATTTGAGGTGGTTTCTGTCAGATTAGGTGTCAAAATATTCCCGAACCGCAGCCTGGGAGACGATTCTTCAGCCTTTCTCTTTGACACTTTTTGAAATTTAAATGTGTAGCGTATACAATATTCAAACTTGCGCGGGCGCGTTAGTTAAAGAGCATGAAAAACGCGGAGAGTGCGTGTCTGGACGCGCTGTCCAAGAAAAAAAAAGACTAAAGAGCATGGGAATCTTGAAGAAACCTGGACACGAGCCCTATGTGTTCTCTACGTATTCTCTACGTGTCCTAATTAACACGACCGCGCATGTTTGAATGCTATTTACGTTAGACGTGGCCCTTAAAGCAAAGGTCATCAGAAAATCAGTTGACATCAGTTGACAGCAGACATCAGTTCTGAGATCTGACATCAGTTCTGAGAGTGTCTCTGTGAATGTCGCCTAGAATTTTAAATTTTGCGGAAATACGGAAAGATATCGAACGTCTGTAAATGCCATTCGATTCAGAGTACAAAATAACCTTCAGAGCCAAACTTTCATTATCCTAGTCAAAATTTCCAGGTGGTCCTATCCTTATTGAACGGTCCAAAAACCATTTTTCCGATGGCATTCTTGTGGGGGAAAAGGCTAGGATAATGAAACTTTGACTCTGTGGGTTATTTTGTACTCTGAATCGAATGGCATTCACAGTTTTTCGATATCTTCCCGTATTTTGCCAGAACTTTCATAATCGAGAGGGGGTCTTATCCTTATTGAACGGAGTGTATTCTTTTTATTCCAGCATAACAATCTGAAAGTTCCATATTGCCGCCTCATTGCGCTTTTAAGAAAAGCAGATTCTTTTCAAGCTTTCTGTTTCATTACGTCCTTATCTGACAAAACCACTCTCAAATTCTGATTTATCTTTTTGATTTTTCAATTGTCTTACTTGTTTGAATGAAAACGAAATTGGATACTTGATCATTATTTTTCGACCAACATAGACTTCTCAAATGGCTTCAATCGTTGAACAACTGGCTGAAACAAATAAAAACATGGCTCAACTGGTGCTCTCGTTCGCTGCCCTTGCTCAATCTCTTGGTGCGGTTCAATCAACCTTGGCTGGCGGCTCCACGACGTCTCTTGCTCAAGCTGGGGCTCTTTCCACGACTTCTACTTCTTCCGTCTATGGTTCTGGCTCGGGCGCGCCGTCTCATCCCGTTGCTGCTGCTCAAACTGGTCCCTCTGCTCAAGCTGGTTCTTCTGCTCACGCTGGTCCTTCTGCTCAAGCTGGTCCTTTTGCTCACGCTGGTCCTTCTGCTCAAGCTGGTCCTTCTGCTCAAGCTGGTCCTTCTGCTCAAACTGGTCCGTGTGCTCGAATTGGCGCTGGCTCTCGTTCGTTTGGCGTTGGCTCTCGTTCGTTCGCTCCTGTCTTCGATGTCCGTTCTCTAGCTCAAGAGACGTCTTCTCCCTCGTTTCAAGGGCTTAATTTTGTTTCTGATTCCACCAAGTTTTCCGAATTGTTAGTCTTACCTGATGATGCTCTACACTCTCTTATTAACAGAATTTCAATGACTGAAACATTTGTCAAAAAGTCTTTCTCTGCCGTCCTAGAGAAAATTCCTGACTCTGGTGACTCCACACAGAATTCCAAAGATCTCAAACTTGTTCATGATATTTGTGACCAAATTTCTTTGCCACGACCTATTTCTGTTCATCGTCATGATTGTAAGTCCCTTCCTCGTCCTCTTAAAATCAAGTTCGATACTGTTGAGTCTCGCAATCTGTTCATTTTCAAGGCTCGTCGCGCTGTCTTATCTCTTCCTCAGATTCCTCCAATTCCTTTCTTCAAAGTCAGACGCGACATGACTCTTCCTGAGTTGGCCCTTCTTAAACGCATTCGCTTTCGTGTTTTTCTTCTGAACAAGGAGAATCCCAACTCTTTTTATGTTCGAGATCTCTCTATTGCGCGAAAAACTGTCAAATCGTATCCAAAAAATCATGTAACCCCTATTTATTCTTCTGATGTCAATGTTAATCCTATTGCTCCTATCTCCAATGCTGTCAATGTTAATCTCGATCCTGTGAATTCATCCCCTCTTCCTGACGCCATTATGTCATCACCTTCATCTCATGTTTAACAGTTCTGAATTACCTGTAACAGATTCTTCTAACGTGTTTTTCGAGTTACCACTCTCTAACTCTCTCAAATCTCTGCCTTCTTCTAACTCTCTCTTTCCATCTAACCCTCTCTCTCCTCCGCGCTCTCCTCACACTTCAAGCCAACATATTTATCGGAATTTCAATGGTCTCAATATCTTACTTTCTAATATTCGTTCCCTACGTTCCTCAAGCAAAATTGAGCTTTTATTCGACCACCTTGTGTCTTTATCGATCGATATTTGTTTTATTTGCGAAACTTTTTTAACCGAGGAATTTCCAAACTCACTTTTTAATCATTCCTTTTTCAGTTTTCTTCGGAAAGATCGCTCTATTTCTTCAGGAAGAGTTTCTGGTGGGGGCGTCATCATCATTTTTCGGAAGACTCTGCCGATTGTCGAAGTGGATCTTCTTTATGACAGGTATTACCCCTCTCACTTCTGCGATATGCTAGCTTTTGACCTCGTATTTCCTCGCTCTCCCAAATCTCGTTTTTTCTTAATTTACAGACCTCCTTCCACTCCTACTGACCGCACTTCTAACTTATTTAATCATATTTCTCGTTTTATAACTAATTCCAAATGTTCAATTCTTGGTGATTTTAATCTTCCTTCCATTGATTGGTCTAATCTGTCCTGTTCAAATCCTAGTTCCCAAGCCCTTCTCGATTTTTTTGCTTGAGCTATAATTTTTTTCTCAACTTGTAACCTCGGCCACTAGAATCACGGATCATTCGTCTAATATCCTCGATCTCGTTCTTTCTAATTCTTCTAATTCAATAACTGATATCAAAAATCACTGAGCCTATCTTGGGTTCTGATCATAATTCTGTTTCATTCAAATTCAGTTGCCCTTTTGTTATCACTCCTTCTGTACCTCATCGTCGTCTTAACTACATAAAATGTGATTTTGATTCTCTCAATCTATCTTTATTATCTTTCAACTGGGTACGTCAACTCAGTTACTTCTCAACAGTCGAATCCAAACTTCAGCATTTTTTAACAATTTTAAATGAATTGATACGCGATAACTGTCCTCTAGCCGTCATCTCACACAATCGCTCTTTCAACTTTAAAACTGATCGAATTATCCGTCGTTTATTTCAGAAAAAATCCCTTTTGATTAGAAACGGTCTCCGCACTAGCTATTTACGTCACAAGTTAAATCTTATTGTCAATCTCATTCGGAAAAGGACTGCTTTTTTGTTGAGAAAACATCACACTAAGGTTTCTCTCACTTACAATTGCTCCAAGCTTTCTAAGTTCATATCTACTCAACTCAAACAAGATTCTGGCATCCCCAATTTGATTTTTTTAATGATAATTATATTACTGACGACACTTCTAAAGCTAATGTTTTTTTCCTCTGTTTTTCTCCTCCAACTTTGCCGCGCCTAACGCTCCCCTGTTTCCAGCTTTTTCCCTCACCGGAACCTATCAACTGTAACATCTCATTCTCTCCTGAAATTGTATATAAATTTTTTTGACCTCCTTACCACCAAAAATGCGGTTTTTTTCTACGGATAACATAAACTTTCTAGTCCTGAAAAAAATGTGCCTTTTCAATTTCTCTCCCTTTATCTATCATTTTTTTAACGAATCATATCTTACTGGTATTATCCCTTCTTCCTTCAAAAACCACTACGATTATTCCTGTTCACAAAAAAAGGAAATCTTTCAGACCCGTCCAATTTTCGTCCTATCTCCCTTTACTCATCCAATTTCCCGTGTTTTTTTGAACGGATTGTTACTAATATGGTTAGAACTCGCTTTTTCTCATAGATTTTCTCAATTTCAATTTGGTTTTTTTAAATCGAAGATCTTGTAAGCTCTCTCTTATTAGCTCAATTTCCGATATTCAGAAATCCTTGGCATCTAAAAATTTCTGTTGATGCTGTCTACTTCGATTTCTGTAAAGCGTTTGACAAAGTCAACCATGACCTCTTACGCCTCAAAAATGCATAACTTTGGCTTTGATCAAACTCTCAGTCGCTGGTTTTTCCAACTTCCTTTCTAATAGAACTTCGACTGTTAAAGTAAACCAATCCTTTGCTGATTCTAGTTTCCCTAACCCCTCCGGTGTCCTCCAAGGAACCGTAAGTGGTCCACTTCTTTTTTTGATTTTTATTAACGATATTGAAAATTATATTGATGCCTCCACCTCCATTTCTATCTTTGCAGACGATATAAAAATTTTTAGTAACTGCCCCAGATCTCTCCAAAGCAGCATTAATGGTATCCTAGAATGGTCTCGCATTTGGTCTCTCCCCCTTGCTTCCGAAAAAACTTTCTCAGTTCATTTTGGTCCTGAAAACCCTCGAACCCGATACTTCGTCGACCGTCTTGAAATCCCTCAAAGTTCCATTGTTCGTGATCTTGGTCTTTTTATTGATGATAAACTCTCCTTTAAACAACACATAAATCGAATTTCTGCCTTTGCCACCTTACGCTCTAACCAAATACTTAATACATTCAAATTTTCTTCTCCTCTTAACTACTTTCGTATGTTTCAAACTTACGTGGTTCCAGTCCTTGAATATTGCTCTGAGCTTTTCTCACCCGCTATTTCATCTGATGAATCCTACAAACTCGAATCATCTCTCCGTCTCTTCAGTCGGAAAGTTTTCATCCGCTGTAATGTCAGCTTCTCTTCTTATTCCGATCGCCTCAATCAGTTTAATATCAAACCTTTGTTCATTCGCCGTAAAATTTGTGATATAATCACCCTACATAAAATTGTCTGTGGCTCTGATCATTGTCTCGATCGCAATAAGTATTTCACTCAATCCCTGTTACAGAGAAATCCACTTCGACTACGGACAGCTGGTCAGTTTTCTAATGACTACTTTTCTAGGACTATTCCTCTTTGGAACAAATTAACTTCTTATTTGGATTTTAACGTCACCCCAGAAACCCTTCGGAACAAATTGAATAATCTTCCGAATCAAGCTTTTTTTATGAAAAATATCCCTTCTCGCCTACTGTAAAAAATTTCTTCTTACTTCCGGGTACCTGTCAACTCGTTGGGGTTGACTCCTTCCCGCGTATTGTTATTCTTCTGCCCGTCATATGTTGATCACTTATAATTTTTCTATACTACCTAATGTTTTTTTTATGGCAGTGAATAAACTATTATTATAGACGAGACAATTTTCGAAGTGAGTACACAATAAAAAGCGCAGAACACAAAAAAAATTTGAAGTTATGTTGGTGCTGGCAAAAGGACGAAAAGATGGAAAAAATGTATCGATGGCAGTTTTTGATGATCTGAAAATTAACAAGTTATATGCAAAAAAGACCCGTGGATTTATACCTATTTATCGTTGTCAGTAGCTCCGGCGGCGTTTTCATGCTCAATATCCGGCTGAAAATAAATGGATCGAAAAAAAAAGATTGAAAGAAATTGACCACTTTAACAAAACTTTTTGGGTTGGAAACCAAAACACTTGCTTATTTAGGATATTCAAAAGTTTGGATTTTCACCTGCCAAATTAAAACTTTCGAGGTCTCTTAAGGCGTTCCAGCAGTTCAAAATGCCACTTTTTTTCAAAATTTTTCTTCCTACTGATGCTAATAACTTTTTTTCCAAGGATTTTTTTCGCAGATTTTTTTGGTGCAAATCAAAAAGCTGATTTTTGATTAATTTTACCAATGTCATGTCGAAATTTAAAAACTGATGGAATTACAGGCATGAAATCGGACTGGTCGATGGGCGTCGACGCCATCAATGGCGATCCCGGCCCCAGTGAGTCTGAAACTTTTATTTTTTTAATTCCTTCGAAATCTCCGAACTTTCAACAGAAAATTTTCGGTGAAAGTTATTAGCTAAAGCTTTCTCTGAATGATATTTAGAACTTACACCAGTTTCTGAGAAACGCATTTGTTTCGAATAAACATAAACTCTACCAAGGTAAGATTTTCAGGAAAGTTTACTTGACTAATTAAAAGAAGAACAGACTAAAATAAGGATGCAATTGAATAACCGTTATTATCTCATTTCATCACGTCGACTAGTCGGTCTCATTGCCGCTCTCTCATGGGATAATATTCCGACGCCCGTCAGCCCTGGACAAGCTGGGCGCTGTACTGTTCCAACATGGTGAAGCAGTTTATTCGCTGGCACTACCCACGGGATCACATTATTTCCCAACTCCAGCTGTCACGCCGGGACTTATTGGACAACGATTGTGGACCGTAATCCGCGCCAACGACTGACTAACTCTTCGATCATACCATGATTCAGCAGAGATTTTTTCTACATCTTACTCTGAAGACTGAATAAATTGTAAATTGTAAATTGTAAATTGTAAATTGAATAACCGCGACGTCATTATCATTCCCAATAATGAAAAACCATCATTATTGTGTTTTAGTGCGAAAAAAATTAACAAGAAACTTTTTCTCTAATTTTTTTAGAGTATAGGACAAAAGCGCCGATTCCAAGAGCGCCGTTCAAATTTAGCGCCAGTCCGCAATGCGCCGTCGCGTGTATGCGCCGTGTATGCAGACGCCGCTTTCTTTTGCGCCGAGTCCGTTTGCGCCGAATCGTTTTGCGCCGTTATTTCAAACTTTTATTTATTTGCTCTTTTTCTATCATTGTTTATTGATTGTGTAGTACACATTCATATACGACTCGAATAATTTTCGCGCCATCTGTTAATATGGACCTTTCTGCCGCATTTTCGAAAAAACTCGAACTATTGTTTCAAGAAAATGAGTTCAACGTTACGAAAAACGATTTTCTGCTGTTTCACGTCTGCTAGAATTGAAACTTTGCCTTACCTAACGCAGAAAATTTGCAATCACAAAAAAAAATCACTCAATATGTCGTTTAAAGCAATAATTTTTTTTATCCATTCTCTTTTCCTTACGTTTTCTGTATTTTTCGAAATCAGAAAAGCATATTTGCTTTTTTATTTTTACTTTGAAAAGAAAAAAGGAGAAAAAATATTTTACCTGGACCAAAGTGGACCTAAAACTCATCATTAACGGATGGCGCGAAAAATTATTCGAGTCGTATATGAATGTGTAGTAAACAATTATTAAAAAAATAATATAAAAAAAGAGCGAATAAATAAAAAGTTTGAAATAACGGCGGAAAACGATTCGGCGCAAACGGACTCGGCGCAAAAGAAAGCGGCGTCTGCATACACGGCGCATACACGCGACGGCGCATTGCGGGCTGGCGCTAAATTTGAACGGCGCTCTTGGAATCGGCGCTTTTGTCCTATACTCTTTTTTTACTGGTCTTTCACGGTGTTTTTTTCATTACGCAAGGTCAAGACTTTTCGTAAATTATGATGCTTAGGGTGTAAGCACACCGAGACGCACTATCGCATACTCAAAATGTTTTTTTTCAATTTTAGAATTTGCGATTTCAGGATAATAGCTCCTGAAATGTTCGAAATTTGTCATTTCGAAGAATATGATGTGAAAAAAACATTCACTTACGTTAAAAAAACATTTAGGAACGATTTCGAAAGGGGAAACTCTAAATTACTGATTACAAAAATAAAAAAACAAAAAAATATTATGAAGGTGAATCAGCTCCCATTGAATAAGCATTTATAAATACGAAAAAAATATTGAAATGAGGAAAAATTCGAGGAGCAAATGAAAAAAACATTTTATTTAACCTCGAAAACCTAGCTTCAGAAAAAAACAAATAATGGATGGGAAGCAGAAATTTTTAGAAAAAAATTTTATACCTATTTATCGTTGTCAGTAGCTCCGGCGGCGTTTTCATGCTCAATATCCGGCTGAAAATAAATGGATCGAAAAAAAAAGATTGAAAGAAATTGACCACTTTAACAAAACTTTTTGGGTTGGAAACCAAAACACTTGCTTATTTGAGATATTCAAAAGTTTGGATTTTCACCTGCCAAATTAAAACTTTCGAGGTCTCTTAAGGCGTTCCAGCAGTTCAAAATGCCACTTTTTTTCAAAATTTTTCTTCCTACTGATGCTAATAACTTTTTCCAAGGATTTTTCGCAGATTTTTGGTGCAAATCAAAAGCTGATTTTGATTAATTTACCAATGTCATGTCGAAATTTAAAACTGATGGAATTACAGGCATGAAATCGGACTGGTCGATGGGCGTCGACGCCATCAATGGCGATCCCGGCCCCAGTGAGTCTGAAACTTTTATTTTTTTAATTCCTTCGAAATCTCCGAACTTTCAACAGAAAATTTTCGGTGAAAGTTATTAGCTAAAGCTTTCTCTGAATGATATTTAGAACTTACACCAGTTTCTGAGAAACGCATTTGTTTCGAATAAACATAAACTTTACCAAGGTAAGATTTTCAGGAAAGTTTACTTCACTAATTAAAAGAAGAACAGACCAAAATAAGGATTCAATTGAATAACCGCGACGTCATTATCATTCCCAATAATGAAAAACCATCATTATTGTGTTTTAGTGCGAAAAAAATTAACAAGAAACTTTTTCTCTAATTTTTTTACTGGTCTTTGAGACCGCGCCGCACCCTTGCAACGCCCGCTTTTTTCGCGACCTCGACCAAATTTTCTACAGAGAACTGAATTCGCGAAACGCGCGCTTTAATGGCTGTAACTTCGTTCAGAGTCGATATTTTTCCAAGATCTCTTTTTTTAAAAGTTGTCAGGACTATGAACTACACGGCCATATGGAAATCATT
Organism: Caenorhabditis auriculariae; assembly: GCA_904845305.1. Taxonomy (NCBI): domain Eukaryota; kingdom Metazoa; phylum Nematoda; class Chromadorea; order Rhabditida; family Rhabditidae; genus Caenorhabditis; species Caenorhabditis auriculariae. The sequence continues at coordinate 1,660 of CAJGYM010000266.1, read as the reverse complement.
CAAATCTGATGGTTTCTAGAAAACTGCCTACGGTCCCTAATTGTGCTCGATATTATTGGCTACAGTTTGACATCAAATGCGGAAGTTTTCGTTGTGTTTGCTGGAAAAAACCTACAATCGAAAAAATCGCGAAAACTTCCCCCGGATCGCAAAATCACTCCGCGCTCGCATTCTCTTATATTTGGAGCTTTGAAGTTATATCTGCGCTTCAAATTTTTTACCTTGAAAAGTGATTGGTTTCCTGTAACCAGAGGAACAAGATATACATACCCTCTAAAAATAAGCTCAAATTAAGACAATGAAATTTTCGGCTTTTGAGAGTCTTTAACTTTTTCGCAGACGTATTGGGCAACTTTTAAGACCATATTTGAAACCAGCGTAAAAAACTTAATCCAGAAAAGCTGGTCTCATTCAAAAGTCTCACTGCGTCCAATGACCATTCCCTGGTAAGTTGAATGACCTTCCTTGTTAGGATTTTCAGGCTTTCAAGGTTTTCTAATGTTTGATTATCCCAAAAGATTGCAGTTCAAAAATGCGAAAAGTTCACAAAATCGTTTATCGGGGAAAATGTTGAACAAATCAAGAGTATCATTACAATTCGCATGTTTGAAACCGGACGGAAACGCCAAGGAAAATAAATAATCGAGACAAAATAAATAATAGAGGCGAAAGAGAGATTCCAAGATAAAATTAAGAAAAAAAAATTTCGAATATATAGGCACGAGAAGATAAATTATATATTCCATTATATTTTGGTATTATGGAATAAAAAGAGACCGTAGTTCACCAAAAAAAAAAGATGAATATTCGTTAAATTAGAGGTCAGGGTATATAAAAATGGAAAAATTCTTGTGGATTGGAAAGACAAAAACAGGAAAAAAGTCAAATTAGAGTAAGATTGAAAAAAGTGAGATTTCAGTTTTGAACAGTGATTTCGCCATTGGTCTCTTCCGCCTGAAAAATTACACTTTTGTAACACGTTTAAAATTTAATAGCCCCTCTACTGAAAAAGCTCAAAAACAATTTAAAAGTGGTATTTCTCCATACTTTTTCGAAAAGAAATGAAAAAGGCACTTGGAATGGCTTGACAGTTTGATTATGCTCTGAAACGCGCTCGACCCAAAACTACTTGCGGTCGGAGTCTTGAGAAGTATTCCAATGCGAGTCGATTAAACCGCAAGCCATTCCAAATGCGACCAGTACTTCAAAACGCGCCCGACAAATGCGACCAGTACTTCAAAACGCGCCCGACCCAAAACTACTTGCGGTCGGGGGGTTGAAAAAGCTTTGTTGCAAGAAGCAGCCTCTAGAGCCAAAAAATGTCGGAAGTTTCCCCGAACCTTCGACTTTTTGGGCGGAGACAGGCCAGGCTCGCTTTCGGACAGCTTTCTCTTCCGAGTTTCTTCCTCTTCTTTCTTCTTTTCCGAATCTCTCAGTATCTGAAATATCGATTCGAAACATCAAATGGAATGAATCCTTGAGAATTGCCTCGAAATCTTCGCCATGAAGGTCCGGGGAGCTGTGGAGAATCACTTTGAGTGTCAATTTCTGCACAAAATCGTCGCATTCCAGCATCGTTCCTTCGCCCAGAGACAGCTCCGCCAACTTCTTCGTTTCCAGATCTGGAAAAAGTCCTGTGATAAGGATCGGAATAAAAAAA